>NW_010729099.1:3539235-3605205 GCF_000365185.1 Nelumbo nucifera
CTTAAGATTAAGGGGCAGTAGTTCCTATTTTTACTCCCAGTTTGTAGCACCATAAGGCTATAAATATAGCCTGAATGAATGGAGTTGGCATTGGCTTTTCTACAAACAAACTCTCTCTCTCTCTTCTCCTTATTCTAAATCCTTCTCCCTCTTGTTAGATAACTTGAGCGTATCACTCTGATCGTTGAAATTGACCGAGCCCCTCTCCAAAGTTTACAACGCCTCCAATTCTGAGCTCAAAATAAACAAAAACCGACCAGCAGACATCAACCTTACCTTTATGTCTGGTAAAAATCCATCTCCGCGTGTCTTTGGTTGGATAATGTTTCTCCCACCTCTGTGCTCCTCCTTTGTAGTTCGAACTTCTATACATCCTATGCGACTTTCAACCTCACGCAGAGGTTGAAAAGTAAAATATGGAGATCCTCTCAAGAGTTTTTTACATCCTTTAGAAGTATTAACTCTGCAGAGCTAACCATCTCAATTCCCCTCGTTCGAAGAACATCTCCGTTTCATCGTGTTCATACCCTTATTTCAAGCAGAATTTCAAAGAACTCTAGCTTTCAGAAGCTTTCTCTGAGCGAGGTATTTTAACTTCTATTACTGGCTTTGAAACAATAAAGAAATTGAGTGCTCCAATCCAATTATTCCAATTCAATAAATACTTTAGATCATTAAGTTTGGACTGCTCTAATTCTTGATTCATCCAATCAATCCAAATTAATTTAAGTTTGGATAGGAATCCAAAACCAGTCCATTGACACCCCTACGTGTTGTGCACCTATCAATTAATAGGGTTGTACATAGCAATGTGAAGTTCGGTTACTCAATTCAAAGCATCTATACTTAATGGTTTGAACATATCTTAATTATTCAGGGTCTCATTGTAAACAATTTACCTTTGAATCAATAGATGTTTTATTTTCTTTCGGAATAAGATATAATGAATGAATAGAAGGTAAAATTGTCATTTAAAGACAAATAAAGCCATTTTAGGGTTATAAAAATATTTTACAAACATCTGATGTATATTTTGTTGACTTCTCTAACGAATGGTGACCAAAGGGGTTATTGTTCTACTTTTTTCTCCGTTTTGGAATTTTTAATTTTTTTATTCCATATAATCTTTGAAACAATCAATTAAAGACTCTCCTTTTCCTTTTTCAGCTCTCCCACTAAGCCAAGGCTCTAGGGGTTTAGCCTATCTTATTAGGCCACAAATGTCATCCTTTCTTGCAACAATTCAAATCTAAATATTAATAAACTTCCTAATCTCTCTCTCTCTCTCTATCTTTCTCTACCTTTTTAATACATACATTTAATTTTTCAACAATGTATTAAAATATTAATGTTTAATTTAAAACTTTATTAAAACAATTTAAATATTGAAATAAGATGAGTAAAAAATATCTAAAATACTTGTAAGAGAAAAATAAATAGTACAATAAGACAAGTAATCAAACTAAAATAATAAAAATTAATAATTAATGAAAAATCTTATTATAATTATAAATAATATTTTAATATTGTCATTATAAAATTTTGTAATTATAAAGTAATAAAATTTAGTTTTCATTTAAAATTGATTAACATAATAGAAATTTCAAAATAAATTACTGTTTTTAAATTTTAATAATAATAATTATTAAAATTAATTACTATAATACTATACTTAATTTACAATAATCAATTCTAAAATTATTAAAAATATTTAAACAATAATAAACTTCGCATAGTATCATAACTTAAATTACACATCAATAACAATTTAATAAATAAATTAAAATTTAATAAAATTTAAAAGTTTGTTAATTTAAATTCAATTTTAAAAATAAAAAAGTCTGGGTTTTGTATGAATTTGCCTTCGTCCTACTTATGTCCTCATTTTGCCATGTCATTGGTTTCTTGATCTCTGGGCACATCATTCTGTCTCCCATTTCACAACTATAACAAAGGCAAAAACTTCCCAAACATTGAACATATAGGAAGTAAAAACTTCTCAAAAGAGTTTCCTTCTTCCCCCTCTCAATCAAATTTTCTCTTTCCTTTCCAAATCTAATTTCTTCCATTGTATCCGTTTTTCTTCTTTTCTCTTCTCTTGTATCACCCTTCATGTTCTTCCCATTCTTACCATTATTTCATTGTTTCCTTCTCTCAAACAAACTTTTTCTTCCTCAGCTCCTCTAATCATTGTCGTTTGAAGTTCAAAGAGACATTGCTTGCATCGGTTAAGGTTGCTGCTAGCCACAACGTCTGTTAAAGGTTACGTAGCCAAGTGAACACATCAATGTGTGTTAAAGGCTGCGTAACCGATCTTGAGTGAACACGTCAATATTTCATACAAACAAATGTGGGTTTTAATAATACACTGGCATTCACTTGTGTGATTGGTTATGCAGCCTTTTATGCACAGCGTGCCTAACAGCAAATTCCCAATAAATCACTACAAACTCTCTACTATAAGGTCACTGGACCTTACGTGCACCTTGCTTTGTCCGCAAGACTGCAACCCAGTTCTCTCGTCCTATCATGTAATAAAAAGTAAGGCTCAGTTTGGAAGGAGTATAAATACAAATTTGTAGGGTGCAGAACCTTGTACTCTGTATTATTTTGTATATATTTGTACTGTAATATGTGTATTCTTTCTAAATTGAGTCTAAATAAATAAAAGAAACAAATCCTTTTTTTTTTGATAACTAAGGTGGTGTTTGGCATCGATATCGTTACTCTAGAAAATGGTGACACATCAGTGCTACGTTGGAAAATTCGGTGCTTTAGAAAACGGTAACATGTTTGGAACCAATTTTTATTCTAAACCAGGCTTTGGAAATCAAGAAAGCATGGTAAGGGGAAATGCCGAATTCGACGTTTTCTCAATTTTGAAGCTCGTTGCTGCTAACGAGGACATGATGTGGAAGTGACGTGGACTTCTTATAATGGGTACCGGTGCTGAAAACAGATATGGATCACTGGTACCAAACAGAAGGCGTTGCTGTTGCCCTAAGAAACGTCCTACTTGGCAGCAATGTTTCCTAGCAACAAAAAAAGACATTGTTTTCTCATAAACAAATTGATGAGAAGAAACAAAATATCTTAAATATATGATTCAAAGGAGATGAATTAAAGTTAATGCCTTAAATGTTAGATTTAGTGAGATAGAATTAAATGTATTAAATATCTTAAAATTACCTCTTTTCAATTCATTTTATATCAATAACCAATTACCCTATTCGCCCTCATTTTTTATCAATAAAATTAAATATGGAAGAATAAATTGTCCTCACAAAATTTCAAATATTCTTCATGCTATGTACTTTTTTTAAGTAGTATAGATTTAAATTTCATAAAAAAAATCTTATTGCATATTTCTATTTTGACTTTTGAGGACCGTGTGATATGCTAACATCCATTGAGTTGAGTTAGAAGTACGGACAGGCCTAATGCAGATTTCTGATTTCCATTGCAAAACTATAAACATTCAAAATGTCAAAAACCCACAATCTATGCAATTATATTTGTCCGTGAATTAGCATCAATTCCAAGCTGGCACCTACACCAAATGTACTTTAAATCTACAAATTCTGACCCTGGGCTGAACTGTCATTCTCCCATTTTTTTACTGGCCTCCTTTAGGCCATAAGTGGATCATGGGCAATACTTGTCTCTACCGAGTCCTAGGACATGTGTCTAACCAAATGCATTTTCAAAATCAAAAAGTGGTCGGGATGAAAGTATCCATGCATTGAGTCCAATTAATAACCTTATTGGATGCGGATTTAATTCCATTCGGTCGAATTAAAATCTAAGATTGATAAAAATTATATATATGATTTTATAATTGATAAATTAATATTTTGCATTTATATATATTTATTTTAGGTTTCAAAAATTGGATTGAACACAAAATCGTTTTGAGGACTGGTTCTGGGGTCAAATATATAGGCTGTTTTGATTTAAAAATTAAAAAGCTAAAAAAATAATTAAAATAAAAAATGACTATAAATCATTATCCAAATTTACAGTTCAACTTCTCAGGTCAGTGGATTAATGACTAAATCAACTGTTTCTGGCCCAAGAGCAATTTTAGGGTGAAATGAAACTGGTCGTCTGACTGATTTTTGGATCAATCAGTCGGACCGTCCGATCCAGTCCGATTTTCAAAATCATACACTTATTATATGCGAAAGAACAAATAGGGCATGTTCTGGATTATTTATGAGGCCCTGCCACATTTCTACTTCAAACGGCCCCTGGATTTGGATTAGTGGATTAGTCAAATCCGGGTAGCGCTGAACAAGCACTCGATAAATGTTTTGACACTTTTCCCATAATTACTTTCACCTTACCTCCGGAACGAATCAAAATAAATTTGTAAGACAGTTGTCAAAATGCTTCACAAGGATGTGTAAATTTGGTCTCAAATTTGTAAGACATTAAACCCCTTTGGGCCAGCTTCCAACTATGCTAACAAGTTTCATGATTCTTATTTCTTTACTTTAATTAAAATCTTCTCTCTAAATAACTTGTATTCGGCCTTCAAAATGAAAAAGAAAACGAAAAAACCTTGTATTCCAAACGCATTTCAATGTGTAAGCATATAATAGATATATGACTCCTTCACTAATTCCTAACTTTGCTTAAGACTGTTGAGTAATTAAAGATGATCATGATCTTATTATTTTAAGGTAACTTCCATCGCAAGACTGAAATTTTCAAAATGTAGATCCTGCTTTAACCACTTTGTCCACATATTAGAATTTCTCACTTTTGGCTTCCTCACAAACCACGCACCCTAGTAATCAAATCCCATTGTCATTAGGGTTTGGTAGGGGTTAAGGTGATTAACTATCCTGTTGTAATGGTTTTGGAAACTGAACCAGACCGAACGGTTGGATTGGTTGATCCGGAGATTAGTCACAGATCTAAAACCATCCGACTTGGGTTTGAACCAAACGATCAGACCATTTCACTTAGGAACTAGTGGTTAAAATGGTTTTATTTCCGTCCAGTTTTAAAATCATAAAAATAAAACCATATAGTCCCATGAAAAAAAAAAACAAAAGCTAAAATGGTTTTATTTCGCGTTGATTGAGCTGTATTGAGTCTATTGACCAATTGACTGAACCACCCACTTCTAAGAAGCTACCATACCCGAAAGTCAATTTATCAGCTCTGTAAGTTTATTTTTTAACTCTTTTTTGGGCTCCACAATCTTCTCCTTGAACTTCTTCCAGATGTTATTAACAAGAACCAAAGCCATAGACCACTCAGTGGGCCGTCTGCCTCCGACAGCCGCTACAGGCTTAACACTAATATGGGCCCTTCACCCTCTCGGGTTAATTGGATCCAGCCTTTCGTCTGGGCCCAAAATCGGCTTTGCCAGAGAGTCCGTCACAAGGTCCATCTTTCTCTCTCTCAATCAATTCCGTAATAAGAATGAGTTATATTTCGCTCCTCTTAGATTGTAGCGCCTCCATCATACACGTGTCCAGACCTAGGCCCATCCGAAAATAAAAGATTCTGGAGTTTTGAAGCCATGCTTTACTCGTGTAAAATTTCGAACTGGATCGATCGGGCTGAGTCAAGCAGAATATGACGTATCGTGTCAAAATTTTAAGTGGACTCGGAGGAAGGTGGTGGAGAATTAGGGTAACTTTTGGGCCTTATATCAATAAAAGTAATATTTAAAAAAAATTAAAAATAGATTAATTTTTTTAAAAATAATATCAATTTAATGCAAAAATATTATTCATCTTCTTCTTCTTTCAATCTATTAATCAGTGTCATCATCCGCCGCCGCCTTCGACAATGCCTCCACCTATCTTTGCCCATTCCTCTGCCTTCGACAACGTTGTAAGAGGTGGGTAGAGACAGAAGCGGCGACGGTGATGACACCGGTGATCATTCATGTATGTCCAATGCCACCACCTCCGCTTTTGGCAACGTTGTTGGAAGTGGGTGGAGGCAGAGGTGGCGGTGGCACTGGTGGTCATTCCTCTACCCAATGCCGCCACCTCTACTTCTGTCTCTGGCAATATTGTCAGAGATGGGCAGAGGTAGAGGCGGTGGCAAACGATAGTACTGATGGATGAATTGCAAGATGAAGAAGATGAACAGTATTTTTGTTCTTAATTAATATTATTTTTAAAAATTAATCTATATTTATTTATTTTTTAAATATTATATTTATTGGTATTAGAGCCCTAAAGTTGCCAACGTCCCACGTTTTAATTTCTGTGGACCACTGATTCCGTAGATGACAATGACTCTGTCTATCTAGTGCCTACCGCCTAGTGGGTCGATTCGGTCACTCCCTCTCAGCCCTCTGGCTAGAGAGAGAAAGATGAAGAAAGCAGAGCTGATTTTCTTCCCATCGCGGGGAATCGGGCACCTGGTATCGACGGTGGAACTTGCACAGCGCCTTGTCGAGAGGGATGATCGGCTGTCCGCCACCGTCCTCACGCTTCCGGCAACCGCAACCTCACCCTACACAGAATCACTCGACTCCACCCTCACCCAGGTCCGATTAATCAGCCTCCCCCGTGTGGACCTTTCTGGAATGGAGAATCTGTCGGGAGAGTCTTTTATTTCTCAGTTCATGGACAGGCACATAACATTTGTCAAAGATGCTATCACTCAGCGCATCTCCACCGACTCCGTTCGACTCGCCGGGTTGGTCGTCGATCTCTTCTCCACCACCATTGTCGACCTCGCAGACGAGCTCGGCATCCCTGCTTACCTCTATTTCACTTCTGGTGCAGCCATGCTGGGTGTCATGCTCCACCTCCCCAACCTCGTTACAGACATAACCGAAGATTTGAAAGACTACCCAGGTGAGTTGGTAATCCCGAGTTTCGTCAATTCGGTTCCTCCGCTCGTCTTGCCTAAGGTTTTGCTGAACAACAAAGAAAATGGGTACGTATGGATGCTCACTCACGCTCGGAATTTCAGAAGAACGAAGGGTATTATCGTAAATACGTTCGTCGAGATCGAGCCTCACGCCATCCACTCATTCAAGGTCGACAGTCAGATCCCGCCGGTGTATCCGGTTGGACCATTGCTGGACCTCAACGGAAAGTTCCACTCACCGTCGAACCGGCCCCAATTCGACAAGATCATGAGGTGGCTCGATCAGCAGCCTCCGTCATCGGTTATCTTCTTATGCTTCGGCAGTAGAGGTAGCTTCAGTGTATCTCAGACGAAGGAGATAGCTCTGGGGCTCGAGCGAAGCGGTTACCGATTCCTCTGGTCCCTGCGTCAGCCTGAGCCATCAAAATCCAGATTTGCTCCTCCGAGCGATTACAGCTACACGAATCTGGAGGAGGTTCTGCCGGACGGATTCTTGAATCGGACGGAAGGGAGAGGTTTGGTGTGTGGATGGAGCCCACAAGTGGAAGTCCTGGCTCATCCGGCCACCGGTGGCTTCCTTTCTCACTGCGGATGGAACTCGATCTTGGAGAGCTTGTGGTTCGGCGTACCGATTCTGGTGTGGCCACTATACGCGGAGCAGAAGCTCAATGCGTTTCGGCTGGTCATGGAGCTGGGATTGGCGGTAGAGATGGGTTGTGTCAGTAGAAGGAACGGTGATGATTTCGTCAAAGCGGAGGACGTAGAGAGAGGAGTTAGGATTATGATGGACGGTGACAACGAGGTAAGAAGGAAAGTCAAGGAGATACAAGAAAGAAGCAGAAAAGCAGTGGCACAGGGGGGATCTTCGTTCGTCTCGTTGGGACGATTGATTCATGATGTAATTGAAAGGATCTTATGACTTTTAACTGACATTTTACAAAATAAATGATCAAGTTTGGTTATTTAATAAATAAAATCAGTTATGTTTCAAAATAATCGAGTGAACCGAAAAAATATTTAATTTTTTTAGAATAAGATAAAGGTAAATTTCTTAAACCTTTAATTTACAAAGTGTATCCTTACTTTTACAAAATTGACTAAGGCTATCCATATTATTTTTGACAATTGAGTAGTCTATCCTTACCGTTAACATTTTTTAACTTTTTGATATCATGTCCAATATATTTATCAAAAATCCCACCTCCATTCCTAAAAATGCAACATCTATTCCTAAAATACCATCCCTAAAACCTCTCCGTTGATAGACAGTAGAGACAGTGGTCTGAGTGTGAGTTTTGCTGAAAACCAACAGACGAATAGAGATTGGTTAGCTTGCTAATCTCCATCTCCAGGTAATGTTTTCTTTTTCACGAAAAAGAAATTTTATTGAAAAAACTCATTAGTTGTTGTGGAGAGAAAGAACTAAACAGTTGATCCGTCGACCTTTGAGTCCTCCACAGATGAACAGTTGATCCGAGATAGAAGGCGATGAACTAAAAACGATAGCATCATTGAAAGCATCAAAGAGCTCACCCTCACCTTCGAGCCCTCCACATATCCTTGCCAAATCTGGCACCATTAGTCGGCGCTCGTCTTCAGTACCAGTAGCTACATGCTCACTAAAGCTGCTACAGTTGCCAAACAGAACCCCACCAAAGACTCCAACGTCTCCCTATCCTCTGTCAAAAATGATCCCTCAACTTTACTAGTGTTAGCGTATTCTATCAAACTAGTATTATTATCTCCTTCTTTTGTTTCTAGGAATATAGCTGTACATATCTTATCTTCTTATCTCTTATTTCTTTACTTATTGTAGCCGACTTTGGGTCGCCGACCTTGTCTCCCTATTGTATCCCTATTATAAATAGAGCTGTATCCTATTGAATTGAATATCAAGAGAAATTATTATCTTCTCCATTCATCCTTCTTGCTTTCGTGTCATGGTATCAGAGCCTTTGCTCCTTTGTTTGCCGCGGTTGGAGTTGCTGTAGGAATTTGCAGATTTCAGTTGGTGCACAATATCTGCATCAACCCTGAAGTCAGGGTTAGCAAGGAAACCAGAACTGCAGGAGTGTTGGAGAACTTTGCAGAAGGAGAGAAATATGCTGAGCACACTCTCAGGAAGTTTGTTCGCAACAGGGCCCCTGGTTGCGAGTCGTCCGCTACTTTCACTGCCGTCTGTTCGCTCTCATTTCTTCCGTCTTGCAGCAACGTCCAATGGCTTCCTCTGTCAATTGATGGTTGAGGCCTGAGGTTTATCCTTTGACCACCCAACCAACTGGAGCCCCACATCGTTCTGGATTGAGCACTCGGCGAGCGTCTGCTCCCAATGAAGCTGCTACCCTTGGTAAATCAAACGCTTTTCGATGATCGGAATCCCAATTATCCTTCGAATTTGCTCATGAACAGATTCAATAGAATCCTCGGAGTTGGTGTGTAAGACCGGAAGATTCATCATTGGCTCCGCTAGGTGATAATCGAGTCTTGTTTTCTACTTCGGAGGAACTGACAACATCAACTTCGTCTCTCTTCATTCTTATGGAGACTAAGTCACTGAAATCTTCGTCATAAGAACCATAGTCGTCGAACTTCCTCTTGGAAGAAATCTGGTCGTGTTGTTGGTTGACATAGCCGAATTTCCTCTTCATCAGAACTCCTTGAGCTTCCTCAAGAAGTGTTGTTAGGTGTGCTGCGTTCTTTTCTTCTGCTTAAGCCAGATGAACCCGCTGCTTAAATCGACGGTTCACATCTTGTGGTCTGCGAATTAGAAAGGAAGGTTACGTAGGTGCAGAACCTTTGTTAGCGTCTGCGTGTACCAGAACTGAGGCTGCCCCGATGAAGAAGACATTAGGAATTCTGCGAAGTTTTTTTTAAGGTCAGTATTTTCCCATGATTCGTGTTGCTCCAAAGATCTGTGTTTCTCTTCATGGATTCATTTGAAGCTACTTAACATATCTCTCATCCCACCACTGTTATCTTCGATGGATCAAAATATGATTT
This sequence comes from Nelumbo nucifera, assembly GCF_000365185.1. The sequence goes on from NW_010729099.1 coordinate 3,549,085, forward strand.
ATGGTCCCAAGAGATGTGCAGTTTTCTCAAGGGACGCCTTCTATGGCGATATGTGACTGGTGAGATTCCCAAACCTACTAAAATTGCTGATGAAACAAAAGATAAATTTGTTGAACGAATAGAAAAATGGGACAGGAAAAATCATCAAATATTGACCTGGTTTTGCAATACTTGTATTGCAAGCATCAAGTTGGAATTTCGCAGATATGACTATCCTAAAGAGGTATGGGATTTCTTACAAGCCCGTTATTCTATTTCTGATGATGTGCATCAATTTCAGCTCTATAGGCGTCTTCACCGTATGAAGCAGCAACTTGGACAGACCATTCACAATTATGTCTCTAAATTACAAGTTCTTTGGGATCAGTTAGCACAATGTGAACTTGAATGGGATAATACTTCTGCAGCTACTACTTATTCCAAGCTTCGCGATCGCCAACGTGTTTGGTATCTTCTGATGACTCTCAGGGATGAGTATGAACCTATTAGTGGTACTCTACTTCATCGTAGCCCATTGCCTTCTCTTGAAGTTGTGTTCAAAGATTTGCTTTCTGAAGAAACTCGTCTAAAACACTTCGAGATGAGCGATCCTTATTATCTACTGATGCTGTTCTTGCTACTCCGAGTACGTCTGCTACTTCTTCAACTAAATCTTCAAAATGGACTTTTTGTAATTACTGCAAGAAGACTGGTCACACTATTTCTGAGTGCCGTCGCTTGCAAGCCAGAAAGGCGTCTGAACAGAAGTCCTCATCCATGGGTTCTCCGGCTTCGAGTTCTACTGCAGCTGCTGCCACAGAGATTTCTTCTGATAACACCTCTCCAAAATTTTCTCTTAGAGAACTTTAAACTCTTCTTCACTAGCTCCAACCTGATTTTGGTATGCCTTCTAATTCAGTCTTGTCCGTCACTCCAAGTACTACCTCATCATGGTATTTTGATTATGCCTATTGCAATTATATGACATCCAATTCATCACTGTTCACTTCTAAGTCACATCCTTCTATTGCACCAATTGTTCATACTGCCAATAGTTCCACCTTAACTATCAAAAGTGTAGGCACTATTTCAACATCTCATTTGTCACTTCCTAACACCTTTTTGGTACCTCAAATTATTTATAAATCTTATATCTGTTGGACAATTATGTGAACTTGATTTTGAAATACATTTCTCAAGTCGTGGTTGTACTGTGCAGGATCCACGAACAAGGAAAATCATTGGGATAGGACATATGGTTGGGAGACTGTTTGAGCTATCATCTCTTCAATTACCATCTCTTGCTACTGTTGTCACCTCTAGCGTCTGGCATTCTCGCCTTGGTCACATTTCTACCTTTAAATTAGGATCTTTAATTTCTAATGGATGTTCGGGTCCTGTTAAACCAACACACTTTGATTGTGTTTCATGTCCTCTTTCAAAACATCATGCTTTGCCTTTTAATATAAGTGATTCTATTTCTTCTGCACCTTTTGATCTTATTCATTCTAATATTTGGGGCCCTTCGCCTCATAATACCATGGGTGGTTCACGTTATTTTGTGATCTTTGTTGATGATTTCTCTCGATATACATGGATTTATCTCATGCATAATAAATCTGAATTACCTGCAATTTATATTCAATTTGCCACCATGATCAAAACTCAGTTTTCCTCTATCATCAAGATTTTTTGCACTGATAATGCCATGGAATATAGAGATTCTATTCTTATCCAATTTCTTTTACAAAATGGAACTATCATTCATAGATCTTGTCCCGGTACCTCTCAACAAAATGGGCATGCAGAACGAAAACATAGGCATATTCTTGATACTGTTCGAGCTCTTTTAATCTCTTCCTCTTGTCCTAAACGTTTTTGGGGGGAAGCAACCCTCATTGCTGTTTATACCATCAATCGCATCCCTTCTCCTGTTATTGGTAACATTTATCCTTATGAACGATTGTATGGCCACTGCCTTGATTACTAGTCTCTTCGTGTATTTGGTTGTGCTTGTTTTGTTCTATTACAACCTCATGAACATACTAAATYGGAACCAAAAGCACGTCTATGTTGTTTTCTCGGGTATGGTATTGAACATAAAGGATATCGGTGTTGGGATCCTCTTTCCCAATGACTTCGCATATCTCGTCATGTTACCTTTTGGGAACACAAAATGTTCTCCAACCTCTCTCCATTTTGAGTTACCATGACCTCTTCACATTTTTTTACTGATCCTACTATCTCACTTTTTCCTGATGATTTACCTACAGGTTCGACTACTTCTTCATTTGATAGCTCTAACAGTACTGCACCACCTGCAACCTCTCCTGATGCATCTACCTTGGTTATGGATCCTCCAGCTCTTGCCTTCTTCTGAGCCCTTGATTCCTCCTGATGAATTCGACCCTGCTTATTCTGATGTTTCACTCCGTCGCTCTGGTAGAGTCACTAAACCTTCCATTCTTCTTTGTGATTTTCATTGTTATTCTACCATTGTATCTTTATATGAGCCTTGTATCTATCATGAGGCTAGTACTGACCCTCTATGGCAGAAAGCAATGGCAGAAGAAATTCAAGCTCTTACAAGCACTCATACTTGCGATTTAGTTGACCTGCCTCTAAATCCGTGATTGGTTGCAAATGGATCTACAAAATCAAGACTCGGGCAGATGGTTCAATTGAAAGGTATAAAGCTAGATTTGTAGCTAAAGGGTTCACACAGGAGTATGGCATTGACTATGATGAGACTTTTGCCCTAGTAGCCCGTCTCACTTCTGTTCGTAGTCTTATTGCGATTGCTGCAACTAAGCACTGGTAGTTATTTCAGATGGATGTTAAGAATGCTTTTCTCAATGGTGATCTTTCTGAAGAAATTTATATGCAGTCCCCTCCTGGTTATGATCATCTCCCTAATCAGGTTTGTCGTCTCCGTAAGGCTCTATATGGACTTAAGTAGGCGCCTCGAGCATGGTTTTCCAAATTCAGCTCTATTGTTTGTGAGTTTGGTTTTCAATCTAGCACTTATGATCATGCCTTGTTCATTCGAAAGACCTCTCAGGGTTTTGTACTCCTCCTTTATATGGATGACATGATCATTACTGGCGATGATTTATAGGGCATTTCCGCTCTTAAGACTTTTCTTAGCAAATAGTTTGAAATGAAAGATCTTGGTCGACTAACTTATTTTTTAGGCATTGAGATCTTCTCCGACCAATCGGGATATTATCTGTCTCAGGCCAAGTATGCCACTGATCTTGTTTCTTATGCAGGACTCACTGATACAAGACTGTTAACACTCCGATTGAGCCTAATGACCATTTTTCAGCCACTGATGGTACTCCTCTTAGTGATTGCACCTTATATCGGCAACTAGTTGGCAGTCTTGTATACCTTATTGTTACTCATTCTGATATTGCGTATGCTGTTCATATTGTGAGTCAGTTCATGTTTGCCCCTCGCACTACTCATTATGCTGTTGTGCTTTGGATCATCCTTTATGTCAAGGGCACTTTGTTTCATGGACTTCACTACTCTAGTTCTTCCTCTCTTCATTTGATCACATATTCTGATGCTGATTGGGCCGGTGATCCTACTGATAGACGCTCCACTACTGGTTGTTGCTTCTTTCTTGGAGATTCTCTTATATCTTGGCGTAGTAAGAAGCAAACGGTTGTCTCTCGTTCCAGTACTGAAGCTGAATATCGAGCTCTTGCTGACACTACCTCCAAGCTGTTATGGTTACGATGGTTACTCCATGACATGGGAATCACTCATTCATCTGCAACCCCTCTTCACTGTGGCATTCGTAGCGCCATACAGATTGCCCACAATGATGTATTTCATGAGCGCACTAAGCATATTGAGACTGATTGTCACTTTATTCGTCATCATGTGCTCGAGGATACTGTTCGCCTTATTCCTGTCCCTTCCCAGGATCAATCTGCAGATATATTCACCAAAGCTCACTCTCCTCTTTGCTTTCGTGCTCTCGTTGGCAAACTCCAGATGACTGATACATTACCATCTTGAGTTTGAGGGGGGATGTTAGCGTATTCTATCAAAACTAGTATCATTATCTCCTTCTTTCTAGGAGATATAGTTGTACATATCTTATCTTCTTATCTCTTATTTCTTTCCTTATTGTATCCTACTATGGGTTGTCGACCTTGTCTTCCTATTGTATCCCTATTACAAATAGAGCTGTAGTCTATTGAATTGAATATCAAGAGAAATTATTATCTTCTCCATTCATCATTCTTGATTTCGTATCAACTAGAGTGGCAAATTAATCGGTTTAATGATCAGTCTAAGGAGTCAGAGCGGAGACTGTTAAGGTCAGTGCTAAGTAAGTTCTTGACTGCGAGTTTCAAATTCTCTGAAGCACTTCCATTTGCTGCCTTTGCTTCTCTACTAGTTGAGACAGTGGCGAGGCTCGACCCTATCATTGAAGAAGTTGAACAACTCGGAAGACAAGCAAGATTTAGACAGGTAAAGTCACGTGAAGATCAACAAGAGCAAATTACTGTGATGTGTAAAAGCCCACCACGAACAGGTAATGTTGTAGAATTGTAGCCACATTTGGATGTCAAGGGAATAGAATGAATGGAGGTGGTTTTGGAAACTGATTGATGCTCTTATCGTCGACTTCAGTGATGATATCCTTCGCACGGTTGCAGATTGAAGTAGAGATTAACTAAAAACATGGATGATTGTCACCGACAACATCGATAACCACCGGCGGAGAATAGTGGCGGATCTGCCCTTCTTTTTTTTTCTTGTGTGTTTTGGCCGAACCAAGCGGCACATCGTGCAGTGGTAGATCTCCCCTTCTTTTTTTTTTCTTGCGTGTTTTGGCCGGACCAAGTGGCAGATCTCCCCTGTTTGTCTTGTTGAAGCTCTCTGATAGCCGGTGACCGCTGCAACATTCGACGGTTGCTGAAGCTCTCATGTTCTGTTACTCTGTTCGTGAACCCAACAACGATGGGGAAAAAGGAGAGAGAAAAAGAGGGGAGGCCAATGGGAAAAAGGAGAGAGAGGGAGAAATAAGGGTTTTGCAACCATGAGAAATAGGGGTTTTGCGTGACCACTGGCTTTATAGTGGTTGAAGACAGAGAGTTGGCATAACAATTCCGCTCATGGATGATGATTGTTGAGGAGAAACAGACCTAAAGGGTAAATGTAACCGGGTGGGTTTAAATTTTCACGTTAATGATGTTTGGCCTCATAGTGTAAAGTGAAAGGCTTCTACTCTGTTTCTGCTCTGGAAACTCTCCCTATCCCGAGGACTCTCTCTCTCTCTCTCTCCCTCCCTCTCTTGATATTCTCTGCCTTAGTCTACTTCACCAGAATCCTCTTTCTCCGTGAGGTCCCACTGTTCTCCGACTTCTTTCCATTGCTTTTTCCATCGTGCTTCTTATCCTACTAGACAATGGAGATGAGACTGTCATCGTGCTTCTTCGGCTCTGGCTTCTTATCATGCTTCTTGATGTAACCGTTTCTCGCCACGTACCAATTTTTTTTTTAATTTTTTGCTAAGTACCTCGTCATTTGACCTGCTCCCAGGAGGGGATGGTGGAGCTCCCTGTTGGCAAACTACCTGGGGGAGAGCTATGCCGAGCTGGGGAGAGCTATGCTGAGTTCCCTGATGGCGAACTGCCTGGGGGAGAGCTATGCCGAGCTCCCTGGTGGTGAGCTACCTTGGTGGAATCGTCATTTGACCTGCTCCTAGGCGGCCTATAACTCAGAGGATGGTGGAGCTCCCTGGTGTAGCGCAACCCGACTACCCTCTGCATGGGGTGATCTCCTCTTTGTAGGCGGCGGGAGTTGAGGAACCTGCGAGAGCTGAATTAGAGGACCTGGGGGTATTCACCCGGCAAGGACTCTCCGATGCCTAAGTTAGCATTCTGATTGTAGAGAGCTTGGAGAGAAATGAGAGAGCTAGGGAGCAAGGATTACCTCCATTTTTCCATTCCCCCCCCCTTGTCTTTGGGGGTCGGAGTCCTTATATAGTGGTGTTTTGTCAAATCAGGCGTAACCGCCTCTGTCTCTCTGCCGCAGCCGTTATTGCCAGAGCTGAGGTGGCGGGTGCAGGCAGTTGTTGTGGAGTACGGCTCTGCCAGGCAAGGGGAAGCTCTCAGGTTTGGCAGGCACGGTGCCGCCTGGCGGGAGACGTGGACACAGGTCTCCGAATCTGTCACGTACGGTTGTCAAGCAGGAGATCTTCCTGCGATATTCCGAACTGCTCTTCTGTACTGAGCTACTCTACAAGTGGTGAGCTGCTTGGGGGAGAGCTATGGCGAGCTCCCCGAGCTATGCTGAGTTGTCTGTAAGCGGCAAGCTATGGCAAGCTCTACCGAGCTGCCCGAGCAGCTAGTTGTCAAGGGGCTGCACTTGGTTTGCATGAGGTGCCAGGTGTCACAATTTCACTGGAGGGCCAAATCTGCCCTCATCATTTGCCCCCCACTCCCGAGCTAAGAGTAACTCAGCGAAGGGAATAGATTTCTTCTTTTGGCCCATAAGTCGACGAGCTAGTAAGTGTTGATTCAATTCCTTAGGCTTTGGGAGCTGCCTACAAGTGGTGAGTTGCCTGTAAGGTGAGGAGGTCTCCACCAGTTTAGTAGTGTAGCCCTTAGGCTCTAGGGGCAACTTATAGTTCACTTTTGCTGATTTTGCCCACGCTGAGGAAGCGACTAAGTATTTAGCAATAATGTGGCCCGTAGGCTTTGGGAGCGACTTGTAGTCCACTCTTCTTGACTTTGCCCATGCCGAAAAGGCGACTGGGCCTTAAGCAGTAATATGGCCTGTAGGCTTTGGGAGCAACTCGTAGTCCACTCTTCTTGACTTTGCCAATGTCGAAGAGGTGACTAGGTCTTAAGCAATAATGTAGCTCGTAGACTTTGGAAGCGACTCGTAGTCCACTCTTCTTGACTTTGCCCATGCTGAAGAGGCGATTGGGTCTTAAGTAGTAATTTGGCCCGTAGGTTTTGCTTGTGAGGTGCTGATCTCACCAGGTGCCGAGCTACCTGTGAGGTGTTGGGCTGACCAGGTGCCGAGCTGACTAGGTGCCGAACTACCTGTGATTGTGCTGCATCAGCCTCGTAATGTTGGTCACCCACTCCTACAAGAAGGCAGTAGGAGCTCGACCTTCGAGGGCAGCACTACTAACTTTAGGTCGCCAACTCACATGGGAGCCTTGGAAGGCTCGACCAGCAAGGGCACCCGTGCAGTCTGTTGGCCGCCAACTCCCGCGGAAGCCACGAAGAGCTCATCTTTGTAGGGGGGACCTCACAATGAGGACTGATGAGGTTTTATCCGAATTGAAAGTAAAGTTGGTAGAGCTGCTTAGTCTGCTGGCTCCTTGCATAATCTTTGAGTTCATAGAAAATGTAAAGTATAAAGCGAGAGCTTCAGTTTCTAAAAAGTGAGGACTTAGCTTTCTGGGAGAAGAGGACTTAGCTTTTGTAGGATGAGAACTTAGCTTTTGTAGGAAGAGAACTTAGCTTTCGTAGGATGAGAACTTAGCTTTTTGTAGCGTTTCTCACAGACGACGCCAATTGATGTAACCATTTCTGGCCACGTACTATTTTTTTTTTCTTATTTTTTGGCTAAGTACCTTGTCATTTGACCTGCTCCCAGGAGGGGATGGTGGAGCTCCCTGGTGGCAAACTGCCTAGGGGAGAGCTATGCCGAGCTACCCAAGCTATGTCGAGCTCCCTGATGGTGAACTGCCTGGGGGAGAGCTTGGCCGAGCTGGGGAGAGCTGTGTTGAGCTCCCTGATGGCAAACTGCATGAGGGAGAGCTATGTTGAGCTTCCTGGTGGTGAGCTACCTTGGTGGAGTCGTCATTTGACCTGCTCCTAGGAGGCCTGTAACTCAGAGGATGGTGGAGCTCCCTGGTGTAGCGCAACCCGACTGCCCTCTGCATGAGGTGATCTCCTCTCCTTTGTAGGCAGCGGGAGCTGAGAGACCTGTGGGAACTCCATCTTTTCCTCCTCTTTGTAGGCAGCGGGAGTTGAGGAACCTACGAGAGCTGAATCAGAGGACCCGGGGGTGTTCCCCCAACGTGGACTCTCTGATGCCTAAGTTAGCATTCTGATTGTAGAGAGCTTGGAGAGAAATGGGAGAGCTAGAGAGCAGGGATTACCTCCATTTTTCCATTCTCCCCCCCTCCTTTGTCTTTGGGGTCGGAGTCCTTATATAGTGGTGTCTTGTCAAATCAGGCGTAACCGCCTCTATCTCTTTACCGCAGCCGTTATTGCCAGAGCTGAGGTGGCGGGTGCAAGCAGCTGTTGCAAAGTACGGCTCTGCCAGGCAAGGGACAACTCTCAAGGTTGGTAGGCACGGCGCCGCCTGGCGAGAGACGTGGGCGCAGGTCTCCGGATCTGTTAGGTACGATTGTCCGGCAGGAGATCTTCCTGAGCTACCCTGCAAGTGGCGAGCTGCCTGGGGGAGAGCTATGGCGAGCTCCCCGAGCTATGCTGAGCAGTCTATAAGCAGCAAGCTGTAGCAAGCTCTACCGAGCTGCCCGAGCTGCCCAGTTGTTAAGGGGCTGCACTTGGTTTGCATGAGGTGCCAGGTGTCACAATTTCACTGGAGGGCCAAATTCGCCCTCATCACTTCTCATTGTGCTTCTCATCCTGCAGCAGAAGCCACAGGTGAAGATGGGGGAAGTGGAGATGAGGCTATCGCCCCTTGTGATCGGAAAAGCGATGGAGAGTTTTATATCATTCTCCGATGAAATGGTTACTCGGAAAAGATAATGATGGAGCAGAGGCTATTTGGCCATTGCAGACTTTTACACCAACGACGATCGATGGAGATTTTCATCAATTTTATCGGTGGAAACTTTTCACCGATTCTCAATGTAAAACTCACCCTAAGTGGAGTTTTACGTTAATTTGCAGTGTGAAACAACTCCTAAAACAAACGTAAGGAAATTTGAACCGGGGTATAAACTTTACGGTTCTTATTTACACCGAAAACAAACGCGGCCTAAGTGAAGAACTCGATGTGCAAGCTCAATAATGAATTGAGTTTACACAAGCTTGAATTCAAGCTCCAAGTCATATCTCGGTACTTCTTTTTTTTTTGCTTGGCAAAGTAAATTTCTAACAAAAATAGATGTTTCAGGTTGTGGTTTCTCCCTTAGAATGTGGTTTTTTAAGGTTTCATAAATTTTATTAAGGCTGCATTTGGTTGCAGTGCAATCTTATTTGTACTAGTATAAATGCAGGGGAGTGAAAATGAAAAGAATACAAATTCTGGTTGAATTTTGTTTTGGATTTTATTTCATTTTGTTTGATGTTAGAGGTGTAAACTGGGTCGTGCCAGGCCCGTCACGATCAAGCGGGCCATGCTGGGCCTAGCGTTTTAGGTCCACGGGTTGGCACGACTGAGTAGGCAGTGCCGCCCGCGGCCCGCAGCCCAGCCCCGCATGACCCATATATATTATTTATATATTTTATATAATATTATATAAATTAGAATTATATAATATATATAGCATATAATATATTAATAAAATAAATATTTTTTTAATTTTATTATACTAATTTATTTAATTATTGTATATATAAGCTATTGTATACACCAAATTCAAATAAAATTAAAATTTTAAGTTTTTTTTTGTCAATGTTTTCAAATAAATAGATTTGGCTTGATGCATGGCCCAACTTAGCCCAAGGCTTGGTTCACCGGCCAGCCCGGCCTATGGCACGACATGGGCCCGCATGGGCCTGGGCCGTGGGCCGTGCCAGTCTAACCCCCAAAATTTTCACCGGGGAGGGCGGCACGGCCTGTGACAACCCGCGGGCCAGCACCGCATGGCCCACACTTTGCGTGGGCAGGTTGTGCAGTGCCAGCCCGGCACGACCCACTTTACATCTCTATTTCACGTCTTAATTTACTTCATTTGTACTGCAATCAAACAAAATAAGGTAAAATTTGGAACATAAATAAATCAAAATTTGCACCCAAATCATTCGCACTACCTTAATTTTGCATCAATTTGCACTGCAACCAAACACAACCTAACACATATAGCAAGGGGTGTTGTAGGGGTGGCAAATGGGTGGGTTGGGTTGGGTTGGTTAAGGGTTGAATACCAACCCATCCAAATTGACCCACCAACCCACCATGACCTATCATCAATCATTGTTAAAGGGTCATAAGTCATAACCCTCGCTGACCCTAACCCACCCATATTGACCGATTTGATCCATCCTTATTGACCCTTAACCACCCTCACCCATATTGACCCACCTACCCTCACCTATAAATACAAAAATGGGTCAGGACGACCCATATACCCGAAATAATAATTTTTAAAAAGAACATCTCTTTCAAGGTTGTCACGTGGTAAAAACGGATCAGGCTGACCCACATACCGAAAATAACAAATTTTTTAGAGGAACATCTCTTAAGACTTCACGTGGTAGAAATTGGTCGAGGCAACCCATATACTTAAAAAAAAAAAATTTGAGAGAATACTCTCTCTCAAGGATGCCATGTTAAATAACCGGGCCAGGTTGACACGTATACCTAAAAAATTAAAACATTTTGAGAAAACCATCCCTCTTAAGACTGCCACATAATAGAAGCGGATTGGGTTGACTTGTATATCCAAGAAAACATTTTTGAGAGAATCATCTGTCTCAAGACTACATGTGACAAAAAATGGGTTAGGTCAACCCATATACCTGAAAATGCAAAAATTGTAGATAAATGCAAAAAATGTAAAAAGTAGCAAAAAAATGCAAAAAATAAAAGAAAAATACAAAAAAGTACCAGAAAATTACGAAAAATGCAGAAAAATACCAGAAAATTTCAAAAAGATGTAGAAAAATACCAGAAAATTGCAAAAATGCAGAAAATACCAAAAATTACAAAACATGCAGAAAATTACAGAAAATGCAAAAAAAAAATGCATAACTTTTATCAAAGTGCTTTCGTAATAGTACTTTTACCAAAGTACTTCTGTAAAAGTGCTTTCACAAAAGTACTTTTATAAAGTACTTCCGTAAAAGTATTTTTGATAAAGTACTTTTATAAAAGTGTTTTTATGCTTTCATAAAAGTACTTTTATAAAAGTTCTTTCATGTAAAAGTACTTCTGTAAAAGTGTTTTCGTAAAAATACTTTTATAAAGGTGCTTTCGTAAAAGTACTTTTATAAAAGTTCTTTTTTGCTTTTATAAAAGTGTTTTCTTAAAAGTACTTTCATAAAATGCTTTCGTGTAAAAGTGCTTTTGTAAGTACTTCTACAAAAGTGTTTTTGTGTAAAAGTACTTTTGTAAAAGTGCTTTCGTGTAAAAATACTTTTATAAAAGTGTTTTTGTAACAATGCTTTTCATAAAATTACTTTATAAAATTGTTTTTGTGAAAGTGTTTTCATGTAAAATTGCTTTTGTAAAACTTAACAATTGAACCACTTCTATTGTTGTATTTTTGAGATTTGGTGAGTATAGACCCAATCCATCCTGATCCGCACGATCCAACCCACCTTGACCCTAATGGGTACTCTCGACCCAACCCACTCTAACTCTTTTCTACTAACCATAATGGGTTACTCGACTTATATTGACCCACTAATAGAATGGACGGGTGGGTCAAGTGGGTTGGGGTCGGATTGCTAGCCCTATTAACAGCGTAGATTGTCTACGATGAAATGAGCCAGAGCTTCAATTCTAATCGCTTCAAGCTGTCTCAATAGCTTCCTCGTGTTACTAATCAATATCCAATCTATGGAATGCCCTTGCCACTGATTTTTCCTTTTTCTTTTAAAGGCTTCAGCGATGATTATTGGAGATCGGTTTCAGTCAGAGCAAAGTCCGTTCGAACACTGTCCAAACAGCCTCTATAGCCTTGCATCGGGAATATCTTTGTACTTCTATGCTTTATTTTATGGGGAGATATTCCCAATGCAAGACTATGATGACTATTCGAATGGACTGAATCCTGTTTCTGATTATTGTATCTCCTTGGATGCGAATCCTCCTGAGTCCTGTTTGGTGGGTCCACTTGAACCTTAGGTAAACTGACCATCCCTATGTAGTGTTGACTGGAATCCCGATCACCTGCTAATAAAATACATTCCAACAATCTACCAACATATCTCACATTGCATATCTCATATATGATGGGTCCCACTGTTGACTGAACACGATCCAATCATGTTTGCCATTGCCCCACAATATTTTCCTTCTGTCCTGGAGCACCGAGCACTAACACTATGGCTGAACTCATCTTGTTTTCCTTGACTGATCCATCAAAGTTAACAGTTATCCATCCATCATTATTTTCCCTCCAAGTTACCTGAACTGTAGTTGTTTCTCCATTGTCCCTTGCCATTTTGGCCCATAATTGCCTCTGTTTGTGCCGTATCTCTCATTGCCATATTCCCCTTGGTTGCCTTCTTCCTTTTTCAACTTTGCTCTAACCTGGAAGTTACTTCTCAAATCAGCTTTGCTCTAACATGGTATACTTGTCCAGCCCCAAATTTTCTTAGCATATATACTTAAGGTGGTGTTTGGTTGCAATGCAAATAAATTTGCATTGATGCAAAATCATGACAGTGCAAATGATTTGAGTGTAAATTCAAGTTTTAGATTTTTTTTTTTGTTGCAGTACAAATAAAGTAAAATCCAAAACAAAATTAAAGGACAAATTGTATTTTTTACATTTGCACTCCCATGCATTTGTACTAATGCAATAAAATTGCACTGCAACCAAACACAGCCCTCCAGATTTTAAACAACCACTATTTTGGATCTGAACAGAAAAATCCAGAAAGTAGTGGATTAACAAATCATCCACCAGCCCGCATGACTTTTATCATCATAATCATCATCAACAAGATGCTTGTCACAAACAGCAAGTAGTGAAACCATGGGAAGGAAAAGCAGTACCCATTACCATGATCCAAAAAGCGATGGAGGCAAGAATTTTCTTTGAATGAGTTTCAATTATATACAAGAGAAGTTTGACATTAAGAGATGATAGCCAGGGCTATTCACACTGAAAATGCACCTGGATGAGCTTGCTGGCATAACAAGTATACCATGTTTTCCAGAAAGTGGAGAAGCTTTTCTATTTTGCCTTGAACCCTCCAATATACTGAAAATATATCAATTAATAATGCAACAAATTAAGGAAAATGTTTACTTCTTAACCACTATATGAAGTAAATTAATAGATGTGATACATGAAAGTAACAGTCTACAGCATACTCAAGTAACAGTTCAAATAAGGTTTGAACATGCTCTACTGACTATCATCTAATAACAGTGGTAAACCCATTATAAAGTGGTAAACAGAAACAGTACTCAAGAAAATCCAAAAGATCTAGATTGAGAAAGATAAGCTTTCTAAACCTCATAGATTTAATGCAAAAGACATATACAGTTTTGAGATTCAAAATACCAGTTTGGAGTACAAACTGATGATATTTTTATCAATATACAAATTGAAGATTGTAAGTAGAGCAGAATTGAATTATTGAACATGGGTTATTTCTTTGTGGCTATGAAATGAACCAGGAAGACAATAACTCATCAGTTGATACAGCTATGAACATAATATATGCTCAAAAGGAGGAACAATTGCTTCCACAAAGTTGTTCTTAAGAATAGTATTGCAAAGCCAGGTGGAACTAATGACCAAGCCAATATGTACATTAAAAGTCACAACTCCAATTTGCTGTCTCATCTACAACTTGAGTAGCCTCTGTGTACATGGATAGTATTATACAGGGTTGAGAACTGAGAAGAAGAAAAAAGAATGGGTTGGGATCCTTTGTTTTCCCTCTCCGTACCGGTTTTCTTTTCATTGTTACATGGATCTTTCTATTAAAATAGTAAAATTATAAAGCTCAGGACATTCTTTTAACATTATCATTTCCAAAGATGATTCTAGAACTTGGTAGAGAAAGAAAGCATTCATATGTTCTCAACCTCACCAAACTTAGATTCCTTTTTCCTTCTTTTTCTTTCTAACAGATGCAGAAAACTTCTCTAGTTTAATAAAAACCATGAGGTTCATAGAAACTTATGTGCTATTAAAATACACAGAAAAAGTAATGAATAATCAAAATTTATATATTCTAGATCCCCATTTATTCTTTATCCAACTTATTGTACATTTTTAGAACAAGTCATGACTCGTGTATAAACTATAATACCATGTTCAAGATCCCTTGTATGACCTTATCTTAGAGCCTAGGTATCTTTATTAGAAGCCGCATTTGCCTACCTAAAAGAACTCTAGTTCTTTGACTTAGTTAATGATAAACTAATGTTGTATGCAAGCATCGAAGTTCCTATACATACTGCAAATTAACTTCTTTTCAAATATCCAATAAATAACTTACCTTCCAAGAGATGAAGGATATCAAGCAACCCATTGAACAAATACACATCTACTTCATGTGCTCAATAGGAATAAGGAATTAATCTAGCTAGAAACTGCATGGGTACCTAGAAAGGCTATTTAGGGCTAGCTTAGCCATTATATGCCTATTTTTTAACTTCTGTGCCGAGGAGTTCGAACCAGTAGAGAGAAGGGAGGAAGAAGAAGAAGAAGAAGGAAGAAGAAGAACAGTTGATTCTGATGGGTAAACCCTATCAGTTGACCATACCTTAGATTAAACTCTAATTAGTTGTATAAAGACTAAACTGCCCCTACTAAAGTATGGGATAGAAAGTCTCTATTAAAACTACCACATAAGCATATAACTTAAAAGAAATAAAATGACTAATCTACCCTTGTTTGTCTAGCTCTAACATTCCCCCTCAAGCTGGAGAATATATGTCATATAATCCCAACTTGTTACATATATAGTTCATTCTCCCTGAGTTTAAACCTTTTGTAAACAAATCTGCCCATTAATCACCTGAGCCCACATGTTCTATGCTTATCTTCCCAATAAGGACCTTCTCCCTCACAAAGTGGCAATCAATCTCTATGTGCTTTGTTCTCCCCTAAAAAACAGGGTTAGATAAGATGTGGAGTGCAACTTGATTGTCACTATACAATTTCATAGGTCTGTCCATGGAGAACCCGATTTCTTGTAGGAGATTCCTCAGACATACTAATTCACATGTGGTGTGTGCCGTGGCCCTGTATTCGGCTTCAGCACTGCTCCTTGCCACAACCGTCTGCTTCTTACTCTTCCATGTCACAAGATTTCCTCCAAGAAATGTGTAGTAACCTGTAGTAGATCTTCTATCCGACACTGAGCCTGCCCAATCTGCATCTGTATACCCAATTACCTCAAGTCTTCCTTCGGGTTTATACAATAACCCACGGCCTGGAACTCCTTTCAGGTACCTTAGAATTCTAAGAACTGCATCCCAATGAGGTTTCTAAGGGTTCTACATAAATTGGCTCACCACATTGACTACAAAGGAGATGTCTGGTCTTGTGATAGTCAAATAGTTCAGCTTCCCCACTAACCATCTGTATCTTCTAGGATCATCAAATATTTCCCCTGTATCACTGCTCAACTTAGCATTTGGATCCATGGGAGTTTTAGCCGGTTTTGCACCTAACAGTCCTGTTTCATCTAGCAAATAATGAACATATTTTCTTTGACACAGGTTTACACCTTGTTTTGATCTAGCAACTTCTATACCTAAAAAATACTTCAATGTTCCAAGGTTTTTTGTTTGAAAATGGTTTTGCAGAACGACCTTTAGTTTATTAATCCCCAATTTGTCACTGCCAATTATGACAATATCGTCCACATAGACCACTAATAAAATCTTTTCGGCTTCTGAATCATAGCTGAACACTGATTGGTCAACCTGACATTGTTTTATTCCGTAATTTTTTACCACTTTACTAAACTTCTCAAACCAAGCATGGGGCGATTGTTTCAACCCATAAATTGCCTTTTTCAATCTACACACCTTTCCATCCTCCTCCATAAGGTCACCATGAAGGAAGAAATTTTTAATGTCAAGTTGAAACAAGGGCCAATCATACATAACGACCATGGAAATTAAGACACGGACAGAGCCAATCTTATCCACTGGAGAGAAGGTCTCCATATAGTCCACCCCATACAACTGTGAATAACCTTTAGCAACAAGTCTGGCCTTCAGACGCTCCACACTACCATCCGACAAGTATTTAATAGTATACACCCATTTACAACCCATGACATGCTTGTTGGGAGGAAGAGTGAGCTCCCACATTTGAGTATGCTGAAGGGCAGAGAGTTACTTTTCCATTGCTTGCCGCCACCTAGGTGTGGTAAGAGCCTCCTGGACATTCTTAGGTATAGAAATAGATGACAACAGTGAAACAAATTAGCGATGTGAAGCAGAAAGGTGAGAGACTGGAACAAAATTGGAATAGGGATGGAGGGTACAAATACGTTTACCTTTCCGTAAAGCAATGGGAAGATCAAGTCCTAAAGGTGCTAGGGCTGGAGCAACAATAGAATCCATAGACAAGGTAGAAGCTGGAGGAGGAGCCAGTGTCTGTCGATGAGTATACACATGTCAGATCGGTGGTCGTTCAGTAGGGATTTGCATTGGAGGAGGTGAAGGGTTAGCCCCAACTAGAACAACCAAAACGAGATCACAAACTGGAAGAGGAAGAGGAAGCAAAGGTGGAGATACCGATACTTCTGGTCCCAAGAAGAAGGGGACATACTTAAAAAAGGTGACATCAAGACAGACATAGCACTTCCGAGTAATGGGATTGTAACACTTATACCCTTTCTGGGTCCGAGAGTAGCCAAGAAAGACACACTTAATAGAGCGTGCATCCAGATTGTCTATCATAGGACTCAGATTGTGAACAAAGCATACACAACCAAAGACTCGGGGTGTTAAGGGAAAGGGAGACAAGGTGGGGAACAAAATAGAAAAGTGAGACCGACCATGAAGAATGAAGGAGGGCATCCGATTAATAAGGAAACAAGCAGTAAGTACAACATCACTCCAAAATCGTTTAGGAACACTCATATGATGAAGAATAGACCAAGTAGTTTCAAGGAGATGACAGTTCTTTCGTTCAGCCACCCCATTTTGGTGAGGAGTGGAGGCACATGAAGTTTGATGAATGATGCCATGCTATTCTAAATATTGTTGAAAGGAAGTAAGAAAGTATTCATGACCGTTATCTAAACGAAGAACTTTGATTGGAACACCAAATTGTGTACGTATTTCAGCATGGAATTTTTGAAAAATGGAAWATAATTCACTHHTTTMTTTYATTAARTAAATCMATGTCATCCTTGAACAATCATCAATAAAAGTGACAAAATACTTGTAACCATTATAAGACTCTATTTTAATTGGACCCCAAACATCTGAATGAACCAAAGCAGAAGGACTCAACATACGGTTATCAACCCTAGGACTAAAGGGAACTCGACGATTTTTCCCATACTGACATGACTCACACTATAAAGACGACAAATGACTCAAAGACAGAACCAGTATCTTGAGTGCCTTGAGAGATGGATGTCCCAGTCAATAATGCAATTGTAGAGGAGTGAGTGAAGTCGGTAGTGCAACTGATGATCCACCACCATCAAGGTAATACAATCCACCGGCCTCATGCCCCCCACCAATCTTCTTCCCTGTCTTGAGATCCTAAAAAACACAAAAGGGAAAAATGTAATAGAGCAATTAAGAGTCTTAGTTAATTTACTGATAGACATAAGACTGAATGGAAATTTAGGTACATATAGAACAGATGATAAAGAAAGAGAAGTCGTGTCAACATTACCAACACCACAGATGGAAGAAGAGGAACTGTTAGCAAGGGTAACAGTTTGAGATGTGGAAGTTGAAGGGATGAGAGATCCATCATATGGATGGCCGAACCTTGTAGGAAGGTTGGGCGAAATTTCAAAAATTTCTCTCTCCCATCTGGGAATTGCATTCACTATTTTAGAAAATTGCATTTTAAATGATCAATCTTGAACCAAACCGGACCAAATCTGAAACCAAAAGGGAGGAGAGGGATATACCTGATACGAACTAGTAGTAACTCTCAATGAAGGTTTTCATGCCCAAGGAAAAAACCAAAACCTGCTTCCACTGAAGATGACACAGTGTGAGGTGAAGCAGGATTAGTAGGATGACTCTTCAGCAAAGAACCGAATTCTTCAGCAAGAATGGAGTAGAGGGCTGGTGAGCACGACTTCAAATTGCTTATTCTACCAAGAAGCAATATCAAGAACAATTCTTGATCACTCCCGCAAGTGGAGATCAAACTAGGTGGGGTGGCAAGAACAGGGAAGAACTCTGCAGTTTGTTGTGTTTTGTCTGGTGTGTTTTTCTTGTCCGCCCTGCTCTCTTATTTATAGCCTTAAAGAGACAACCCTGTAATCTGATTAGGAATTTCTTGATCCAAATCATTATTTGGATCTGGACTCTTTAAGTGGTAAGGATAATCCCTTATCTTATCTGTAGTTCAAGATTAGCTTAATCCTAATCCAATTAAGAGTTTCCTGATCCAAATCTTTATTTGGATCTGGACTCTTTAAGTGGATAAGGCTTACCCTCTTATCCTTATTTATTGATCCAAACCCAGATCCACCCCTATTTAATTAATCTAATTAACCCAGTTCGAAATTGGGCTTTAGGCCCATTAAGTTCATGTGCTCACTTAACCTCTTAACCTGCTGCCCAGTTGGCTCTCTTTGTATGGTGTGGGACCCAAACATTGATCTACAAATCTGCCACATGGGTTCAGCCCAACCTTTGTTACAAGGCCTGGCCGAATTCATTATAGAAGACAGTGAACCCCTGTGTCCATCACTATGGACTCTTAATGGGCCCAACTTTTACACTAAATGGTCATTGGGTCCAACCACCTTATGAAAACCCAAGGATTGTGGGCATATGCAAGATTAGCCCATCGGGTATTACCCTCAATGGTCTTACACTTAACCTCTCAGCCCATAATGATCAAACACTGCCTCACAAGAGAGGACCTCTCCCTCAGCTGCAAGGAACAGTGTTGCACTTTCTACTCACATGGATCCTGGGAATTAAAACCTTTTGCAAACATTTTGAAACCATAATATATATATATATATATATATATATATATATAAATATATTTTGCAAAATATATATGTATATCTGTATATAAATATATTTTGCAAAAACAAATTTAACGGTTGAAATCAACTGCCGACAGTTTAGGTTTCCATCAGAGAGAGTGCATCCCTGATCATTCACTTTGTCCGACAAAGGGGCTGATCCTGTTACTATGATCACCCACTCAGATGAATTCTCGAATTGTCCCAACATACCCAGGTTTTGCCCCCTCTAAAGATCTCACTGATTGGCATATCAAAGATAGCCCAATTCGACACCTAGTGCAGTACCATAATCGAGTCTAGGGGTCAGGTGTAACATTCCAGTTTTGCCCATCTATCTCCAAGGTCCAGGGCAATATTGGAATTTTGGTCTGGTTCAGGGTTTCAAGAAAACCCACACTACATGTAACTCAGGTCTCACCCTGGCAGCTGAGACAAGCCACTCCAACCAACTTGGCGGTACATCAGTGTCAGCCTTGGCAGGATAAATCTACCCAGATCTATCCAACGACTGTGAAGATTCTAAACTAACATGAGTCTCATAAGTCTCCAGTTTAAGGGTATTACACAGAAACACACCACAATGACATGAATCAATTATGTACTTTATTCATTTACAATAAATATCAAAAGATACATCAATCCGATTGGAGCTAAGGGCATAAATGTCTAACAGCTCCCACTTGGGTACAAGCCGGAGTCCCATACTTTCCACATGTTTCTCAAACACTTTCTGCGTCAGTGACTTAGTTAATGGGTCTGCTACATTTTCTGCTGATGCTACCTTCTGAATCAGGATGCCCCCTCTTCCAACTATCTCCCGTAGTACATGGTACTTCCTCTCGATGTGCTTCGACTTCGAGTGGGCTCATGACTCCTTAGCCTGAGCAATGGCTCCAGTGCCAAAATAAGTTGGCACTTATTTTGGATTCCATACTATTCCACAACCATGTCATAATTTGGGCATCTTCCTATTCCCAGTTATCAAACCCTGGTGAGTCAGTTGATGGTTTATCTTCCTTCATGTGTTTCACTTTTCTCTTTGCCATGAGGAAAACTTACACTGACTTGACCCGTGGCACATAATTCTCACCATTAAGTTTAATGGAAGTCATTTGCCCCCTCAAATAGTCGGAGGGGATCACCACACTCAGTTTCTGATCACTAGAACCATTTCCCATTGCTGCCATTATGTTCCCCCACTGCTATCTCTAATGCTGAACTCTCAAACACCAACCAAATATTACTGTTAAGGCAACACTACAACACACTGATAACAATCTCACAACTAGTCACAATCAACACTTGATGTAGAGTAACATTCAGGTTAAGAACTGGATTTTTTAACCAGATTTGGCTACCATCCAGATTAATTAGAACAATGGTGAAGGCTGTTCGGCCACTTCTTTCAGCACAATTTTTTTTCCTGTTCACACCACTACTGACACCCTAGAAATATTAGGCACCATTACAACAACACGACACTCAAGCAACCATAAAAAAATTCTGTTCACACCACTACTAACAATCCAGAAATAGTTGTCACCATAATAACAATGTAACCACTCGAGCAACCACACACAAACCCTCTTGAAATGGTTCAGTAGGGGGTAAACACCGCAAAAACCACCACATGTCTAGGGCTGTCACACATGGTGACAGCAGTTTTAGGCTGATATACTAGGGCTGCCGCACCTTTCTAATACTTGCAATAGGGATTGCAACAGTCCTAAAAAATAATAATAACAGATGCAGTAGCTTTCAAATTGTGTACCTCTGATTCGCAGCCCAGAGAAGAAGAAAAAAGAAGAGGGAGAAAGAACTTGAAGTCACAGGATGAAACCTTGAAGTTGCAGCCTTCTCCTTCGCTTATGTCTTTGATACCATGTTTAACATCTGTGCTAAGGAGTTCGAACCAGTAGAGAAGGGAGGAAGAAGAAGAAGAATTGACAAAAAAACTGTGACTGAACTTTCCACTGGTAAGACTGCTGCATAGGTCCAGTCCCTAATTAATTACAGCCTCTATTGCACTTTTTTCTTGTTCAAAACTCCAGGTATCTCTTTCAAGCCATGTAGCCCAAAATATAGCCAAATGGATTACAGCCCAAACTGCTCTGTCCCTCTTATTCATGTTCTAAACATGCTACCCCCCCCCCCCCCCACACACACACACACCCTTGCCACTGAATAGCATTCAGGTAGTGGTTCCACAACCTATATAATGGATGAACAGATGATTAGAAGTCTCCTGCTATTCTTTACATAAAGGGAAACAATATTATCTAGTTTCAAGCACTTGCTCAACACCACCAACCAAGTGAAGAACCTAACCTTTAAGGGGGCCGCAGTGCCCCAAATCTGCTTATTCAATCTTTTTTCATAAGTTAGGTTTTCTCATAAGCTAATGGAACACCGATCTCTCTTTGCAGGATTTTCCATAACGCCACAAATGTGCACTGAGAGTAAACTACAATATACTCTAACAGCCTTTTTTTTGTTAAACTGACTGTAAAAGTAAAGTATTTCATTAATATAAAAAGTCCCAAATATAATTAAAATGCATAGAAATTCCTAGAGAAACTGTTCGGATCATGGCTAAGCTGGCCTCCAAGAGCCACGTGGTTGCCCAATCATTGTATAGTCATATGGCCACGTCAACACCGCCCAGTCAACTCCGTGACATACGTCAGTCCCACAGTTCGGTAGTCCTCTCTACCTTATCCTCTCTTACACGTTAGCTCTATGTCATGCGGATAAGTACGACCAAGGATAAGAGGAGGGGGGGGGGACAACTCCACTGGTGAATAGGACTCTATCCCAAAGACCTCGGCGGTTAACCTCATATTGGCAACCCCGAAAGCCCAATCCAACCAGGACACGGACCTCCAGATATAAAAAGATATCTCCTGCTCAAGGTAAGGGATTCTGACTTTTAGCACCCACACTGTTACTCTACTTGAATTGGCACCTTTATTGCTCAGCCCGACCATTCACCACCCTCTACTGACTTGAGCGTCGGAATATCTACCTGGGGATACTCCTCAGGCCTCTGACACCCTTTCTTGATCACATGTCTTGAAGTGCGGCTCCATCCTTCGACCTCGGCTCTACCCTGTTAGCAAGGATCATTTGACTACCTCCCTTGGTTCGTGCACCACCTCAGAACGAGCAGCATCAGATTGGCACCGTTTGTGGGAAACACACAAAAAGCCTTTCCCAGAATCTCTCTCTCATCGCACAATCAAGAAAGTGATCAAGATGCCCAAGAATCAGTCCAAGCGGTCAACTGACCGATCCCGATCTCAGGAATCTTGTTGCCGTAGCTCCCCCTATCAAGAAAGCTCATAGCCTCCAGCCACGGTTGACCCCGTACAGTTCCTTGTAATGTAAGAGAAGGTCAACAAGATCTTCGAAATGATGCAGAATCTGGGTTCCGCGGCACCGCCCAATCAGGCCGTCCCTCCTCTTGCCCCGACGCATACAAAGGATGATTCTCGTCCCGAGGACCCCAAAACGTGTTGACCGGACAAGAGGAGAGTGTGATCTCATCAAGAAAAACAAGAAATGGAAAGAAGATTTGCCTCCTCTGCCTACTCTCACGAACCGGACAATCGTAGTAGGACACATCAATCTGCTCGGATCCCAGCCAAAGAAAGACTCGGCAAACGGACGCCACCCCGCGTGGTCTTCGTTGTCGAGTCCAGTTCGGTAAAAGACCGTTCTAAGCACCCCAATAAGGAAAGGGCCACAGATACCGCGTGGTCTTCAGAAGAGCACGACACCCCACTCGTAGATCAGCCCGCACGGCCAACCGCCCAGCCCAGCAAGGAGCTGCCCTTCGTCTAGGAGATAATAGATGAAGTACCCCCCACAGGGTGGCGGGCACCCTAGTTCAACAAGTACAACGGGAATACCGACCCATCCCACCACACCACGGCACTGAAAGCTCAGATGATGTTGCATGGATCGTTTGAGGGCCTGAGGTGCAACGCTCTCATGGCCACCCTCAAGGGCCCAGCCCAAGCTTGGTATTCCTCTCAACCTCCACTCTCCATAGCATCATGGGACCAACTAGAGACCCAATTCTTGGCGCAGTTCCCAACAAGCTCGAAGCACTAGAAAACTTCGGCCAACCTCATGCAAGTGCGGAAAAATCTCTCAGGGACTACCTGGCGAGCTTCAACAAGGAAGCACTACAGGTCAAGAACCTAAACCAGTCGGTGGCAGTCACCGCCATATAGCACGAGCTCCGCCCCTCACCATTCAACTTCTTCATCTTCAAAAATCCTCCCCAGACCCTAGCCATGCTAATGAACTATGCGTAGAAATACATTAACGCAGAAGAGGCTCAGACGCTGCTACAGGACGAAGAGTAAAAACCAGACAAGAAGAGGAGGGATACAGAGGAGCGAAAATCAAAGAGATCGGATCGAGACCATAAGAGGTAGGATCGTTGGCCCGACTACAGACCACAGACACCTCCACCAACCTATCGGAACTTCACGTCGCTGAACACACTGCGATCTAAAGTTCTGATGCAAATTCGTGACCGCAGTTACGTCAGTGGCCCGAAAAGATGAAAACACTGGGCAACAAGAGGAACTGCAACAAATATTGCGAATCCCATAGGGACCAAGAACATGACACAGACAATTGCTTTAACCTTCACAGCCACATCGAGGACCTGATCAAGTGCGGGTACCTAGGTGGATTCATCGACAAGAACGAGAAGCTAGCTCAGGAGGAACCACACATAGAGAATGCTTGGTCACCGCCCCGAGCTCCTCCTTTCGGCGTAATTCATGTGATATCTGGGGGGATCACTACGGGATGAGAGAGTAGCTCGGGGTGCAATAAATATGCGCGGTTGTGTGAGATCGACAACTGGGGATAGAAGAAGAGGCAAGACGATCCGATCACCTTCATGGAAGATGACCTCCGAGGGGTATAGATCCCTCACGACGACGCCCTAATGATCATGGCAGAAGTAGCCAACTTCAAGGTGCGCCACATCCTAGTTAACACAGGTAGCTTAGCGGACGTCCTCTTTGAAGAACCATTCGGCAAGCTCAGCATTGATAGAAATTGCCTTACCCCCGTTAACACTCCCCTGATGGGCTTCCCCAGGGAGTCCCTCATGTCAACCGGGAGGATAACCCTCCCCCTTCTAATCAGAGATGGCAACATCATTGCAATGGCCATGGTAGACTTCATCGTGGTTCGTTGCCCAACCTCCTACGACGCCATCCTTGGTAGGCTGACCCTCAACGCTCTGTGGGCCTTTGTCTCCACCTTCCACCTCGTAGTGAAGTTCCTAACCTAGTATGGCGTGTGAGTAGCACATGGAGACCAGAGGACCGCACGACAATGTTACCTAACCTTCTGTCGAGGACTGTGCCTGACCGCAGAAAAGCTGATGGCGGAAGCTTATGATCTACGGGATGAGGTGAAGACACAACACGGCCAACCTGTCGAAGACCTCATCCAGGTGCCACTCAATGAGGAAGACCTCGAGAGGACGGTCTAGGTTGGCTCTCTCCTGGAAGACCACCTCCGGGGGGAATTAGAGCAGTTGTTGAGAGATCATGCTGACGTGTTTGCCTAGTCGATGGTGGATATGCTGAGGATTGACCCTGAGGTCATCACACACCACTTGAACGCTGACTCTCGCTATCGACCCATCAAGTAGAGGAAAAGAAGCTTCGCTATAGAGCGGTGGCAATTGATCACCGACGAAGTGCAGAAACTACTCAATGCCGGCTTCATTCGGGAAGTAAAATATCCCGAATGACTGGCCAATGTGGTGATGGTGAAGATGGCCAATGGGAAGTGGAGGATATGCATTGACTTCATCGACCCGAATAAAGCTTACCCAAAGGACAGCTTTCTCCTATCGAGGGTCGACTAGCTCATCGACGCAACAACAGGGCATGAGCTCCTGAGTTTCATGTAGGCCTTCTCAGGGTACAACCAGATTCAAATGCACCCAGATAACCAAGAGAAAATGTCCTTCATCACCGACCGTGGCTTATATTGCTACAAGGTGATGCCCTTCGGCCCCAAGAGCGGTGTGCCACCTATCAATGGCTGGTGAATGAGGTATTCAAGGATCAGCTCAGCCGAAATGTAGAAGCTTATGTTGACGACATGCTCGTGAAAAGCAGGAAGGCCAAGCATCACCTTGCCGACCTAAAGGAAGTCTTCGGCACCCTGAGGAAATATAAGATGAAGCTGAACCCGACCAAATGCGCCTTCGGGGTCGGCTCCGGTAAATTCCTCGGCTTCATAGTGACACAGAGGGGGATTGAGGATAATCCGGAGAAAATATAGGCCATTCTCAACATGCAATCATCTTGGACTCACAAAGAAGTGCAATGCCTGACCGGTAGAGTGGCCGCCTTCAGCAGATTCATGTCCAAATCTGTGGACTGGTGCCTTCCCTTCTTCAAAGCCCTCAAGTGACCGAAGGACTTCCAGTGGACCAAGAAAGCAAATGGTCCTTTCAAGAACTGAACAGTACCTGGGATCGCCACCTCTCCTCACCAAACCGACTAGGGGACGAACTGTTGCTCTACCTCTCAGCCAGGGGTGAGGTCGTCAGCTTGGTATTGGTCATGGAGGAAGACCAGGTATAGAGGCCAGTCTACTACACCAGCAAAGTCCTCGGCGGTGCAGAAACCTGGTACTCCAACCTGGAAAAAGTGGCCTTGGCATTGGTCACCTCGGCTAGAATCACTAGGGTCCTTGGAGCTGGCACGTACAAACTAAAGACCTCAATGACCGACCAATACAAAGAACTTGGAACACCGAGAATCTCTGAATGTACTACCAATAGTTCGTTATTAATAAAGAGTTCATTCAAGCTATAGGTTGATTGCTTAGCACACCGCATACACACTCACCATGCACGACACACCACATTACACACATATAACATAAGCCGCTCAACACATGCCGCACAACACACGCCGCATGATAACTCTGCATTTTGATGCCTTAAGGGCATCATTTCAGGGGTATTTTCGGCCTTAGAATAGTCAAAATGTCCCCTTTTCCTATTTAAATTCAATATGTGACCTATGAGGGTCTCTGTGCAAATCTTGGGGAAAACTGGGGAGTTTCATGTCTGAAATGCAATTTTTGGGAAGCTGGTGTAATTTCTAGCTGAGATAGGGGGTGTTTTGTGAAAAACTGAGAACATGAGGGCGCCTCCTTTCTGCTAAACCCAAAATGGTGCCCCTCCTACTATATTACCATGCTCCCCTCTCATTAGCAAACCCTAGGGTGCCTTGTAGCTCATTCTTTTCATCCTTAGCAAACCCTAGCCGCCCCTAACAAATCAATCTCCGCCTTCCGTCCCTTCTAATCTCCACCATTCATTTTAGGGCACTCTCTTTTTAACTTTTAAACCCTAGGGCGCCACCTAACTTCTAATCCTCACCATTCAACCCCTAGCCACTAGATCTTAGCCCTCCATTCCATTTTCTATGTTAGCCATCCACTCTAGGGTGCCACCCCCTCCTTTTAATCTATACTTTTCAACCCTAGGCGCCTTAATCTCCACCCTCCATTTATGGGTGCCCAAATCGCAACCCTACATAATATTGGGTGCCCTCTCCGTCTCTTCTCAGCCTTAGGATCAACAAAAAACCATTCGTCTTTGCTAAAACCCAACTGTCGCCCCCCTATTTCCCTCTAATCCCAGTTTTATCCATCCTTCTCTATAAAAAGGACTCAAGGGCTCCTAGGAAGGGGTTGGATTCTGCCCCCAGGTAAGACGGAAGGCTGATCTTAAGAAGTTCAAGGGTAGAGGAAGAGGAGGATGCCCAGGCAAGAGGAGGGGTTCCTACTTGCAATTCGCCAAGACCACTACTGCCACCTTCAGAATCGGATCCCAACCATTTTACATTAGTTTTTGTTTTAATTTCTGTTCTTTAAATTCCAGTTTCGTTATTTCCTTTTTGCAATTTATTTTTATTCTGTTTGATCTTCGTTTTTTTTTTTTTGCAGATTTAGAATTCGACCAGGTAAGACGGAAGGCCTAGCTCAAGAAGTTCAAGGGTCGAAGGAGAGATCCAGAGACTGTTACCTCTAATCAGATTACAAACATTTTAATTTTTTTCTTGTATTTATTTATTGCTGTATTTATTTATTTTTCTGCACTTTTAATTTCTGCAATGTTTGAATTCTATATTTTTCAGTTTAATTAATTAAATTTTATATTTCTGCATTTCCATCTTGTGTTCTCTTGTCTGATTTGAGTACGTATTAATTTTTCCCTCGCTTCCCTATGGATACGACCCGTTCTCATCATTTTACTACGTTTGTAATTGTTTGAGAATTGGAAAAAATTTATAAATGTTTAAACTGTTGTTCCGAAGTGGTTAACGACACGCTCTGTTTCATTATTCTTTTTTTATTTTTGTTTATTACATGATCCATTATCTCATTTTAATTCTTACTTCTCTTTGATTTTGCAGGACGAAATAGTGAAAGGTGGGGTACCGGAGCATTGCGGGACTGCGGGAGAGAAGAAAAGAGAAGAGAAGATTAATTGGATTGTATTTCAGGTGTAATCGTCTCATTTTATTTTCGATTTTTTAATTAATTTTTTTTTCTAGATCCGATTTATTTTTTAGTATTATTTTTCTTCCATTTTGTTTCTAGATATATTTTTCTTTCTTTATTTTAATTTCTTGTTCGAATTTCTGTCTTATTAGGTTTGTGTTTTTCTTTTATTTTAGGAAAAAAAAACAAATTTTTTCTCGTTTTATTTTTTTTTTGTTGCCACATTATTTTCTCTTGTTTATTTTATTTTCAGTTTAATTTTTAGAATAGCAATTTTCTTGTTAGAATTCATTTTGGTAGTTGTTATTCTTTTTAGCATAATTATTTATTTTATTTTCTATTTGTTATAATTAGTTGTTGCCTTATTTAATTTCCTTTTTTTAGTTATTTAATTGAATAATTAATTGTTAAATAGGAAATTGTTCAAATTGTTCAAATTTCAGTTTAAATTACAAATTTGAATCTAAATTTAAATTTTAATTCGAATTTGAATTTGAATTTAAATTTCAAATCTCGAATTAAAAAAAATTAAAATTAAAAATTAAAAAAATAAAAATAAAAAAAAATTAATTAATATTTTAAAAGTTTTGCATTTGCATTCCAACATTTAGGGTGTGATATTCTAGAGCAAGCATCATATAGGTTTATTTAATTGCTGAAATTATTTTGTTAGTTGTGAATGTGCTAGGCTTTCTTTTGATTTTAATTGTTTCTTGTGCTTAGTTTATTTTATTCTTTTATGTTTAATTGCTGAATTGCATTTTAGAAATAATTGTTCATGCATTGTAGTTAGTTGCATTTGTTGTGTTTATTTTGTCTTTCTGTTAATCCATTTTAAGGGCATCCAACTTAAATAAGATAAGGTGGGGATTTCGTCACCCTTACTTAGCCCAAAAATCACCACCCTTCACGTGCGGTTCACCCTAAACCCTAATTTAAAACTTGGATAGCAAAATCCTTTAGGGAAACCTCACACTTGGTTCAAGGTGTGCTGAATTTTAGGGAAGCTTGTAATTACTTTCATAACCGGCGGTTGGTGTCTAAAGAAAGAGGTTAAACGGCTACGCCAAAGCAGGTTTTGTGGTTACTTAATTAGGTCCATCCGAGAGCAAGGGGAGCCTCCCACATCCCCACCTCTTACCTGTCTAACCAAAGGAAGTGTTGTAATTCCAAGTGAACCTAAGAGGATTCACATTGGTTGAACCACTAGTTTAGGAAACCCTAGGTCAGCCCTAGGTTGTGTGGTTGATTTGTTTGCATTTTTTAAAAATTTAAAAATTCAAAATTTGAATTTAAATTTCAGGAATTTAAATTTCAAAATCTGAATTTGAATTTAAATTTCAAAAAAAAAAGAAAAAAATTAATAAAAAATTTAAAAATTTAAATTTGAATTTCAAGAATTTAAGTTTCAAAATATAAATTTGAATTTAAATTTTAAATTTCAAATAAAAAAATCAAAAAATCAAAAAAAAAAGAAAACCAAAAATTAAAAAATTAAATTTTAAGTTTAAATTGCAGAATTTAAATTTCAAAATCTAAATTTGAAATTAAAATTAAAAATTAAAAATTAAAAATTCAAATTTCAAAAAAAAAGAGGAAAAAAGGGGGTTAAAACAAAATGAATTCAATGGTCGGAGTGTGTAGAATGAGAAACTACTTCCAACCTGAGCGACAAATAGATTGGAACCATGTGTTTCGACAACTAGAAAAGATTAATGGGATCGCCCACAAAGTTGACAAAGTCCTTGCATATCGTCAACAAAGTGGCCCATACCCAACCTTGTCATCCTATCCAACATGTTCCATCTGTGCAAGCCCAGCCCATCTTGTTAGCCAGTGCGCTACGGCGGGCCCATGTCAATCAGTCATTCCAGACCAAGTACATGCGGCCAACAGATTTCTCCAACCCAATGCTAACCCATATAACATTGGGTGGGAAAATTAGCCCAACTTCACTTATAGGGCCTAAGTCCAAGAAACCCCCCTACCAGAAGTGCACTCTCAATGGTTTGAAGCCAGACTCACTGGGAGTACAATGCTTACCCTGGGACTCAACCGGCTCAATCATGTCAAACCTACACACAGTCCCCGAAGTACTGTCCATCTAACTCCATGGCCTAGAAATTTCAGAGAACACAAGGGCAGAACCAATTCCAGCAGATGTATCCTAGGAACCAACCGACCCAATCTTATTAGGCTTACCCACAACCTCCTCAGACCCGTACAGTTCATGACCTATTCATACAGCTTCAACAGTTGATTCTAAATCTGCAACATTCCATCAATAGAGTAGAGAGCCAAATAGGACAGCTAGCCGAAGCCAAGGCGAGAAGAGGAGTAGGGCAACTACTGAGTCAACCGGTTGCAAACCCTAGAAATCAGCCACTGGGTTTTCCTCCACAGCAAATTCAACCACCTCTTAAGAACCCTTAGCTTGAAAATACCAAGACTATTACAACCTTAAGGAGTGGGAGAATTTTAGAGGGCCTATGTGAGAAAAAGAGAGTTAATGAAGAAGAAAAGGAGCAAGAAGAGCATAAGTTGGGGGGGATGGAATAGTAAAGGAAAATTTAGAAGAAGAGCCTATAGTGAACCAACCCGTAGTTCCCTTTCCAACTGTACTCACAGTCGAGCCAGTGCAAAAGAACAAAGAGACTCGCAATGAGGAGAGCCGAGAAGTCCATATTAACTTCTCTCTGCTCGACGCAACCCAACATATCCTGGCCTATGCTAAATTCTTGAAAGAGCTGTGTACTCAAATGATGGAGCCACGATCAACCCTACAAAAAATGATGCTCTCGACAAATGTTAGTGCAACTCTCCTAATCCAACTTCCCCGAAAAATGAAAGATCCTGATGCTCCTCTCATAAGCTATGTCATCTCTAGAATCACCTTCGATCGGGCCCTATTGGATCTTGGGGCCAGTATAAATCTGCTTCCGTCCATTTATGATAGGTTCAGGATCGGCAAGTTAAAACCTACCCCGGTAATTTTGCAACTCGCAGATTGGTCAGTCAAGACTCCTCGAAGTATTATTGAGGATGTCATTGTTAGGGTAGAGGGTTGTCACTTCCCAGTGGGTTTTATCATCCTAAACATGACCCTAACCGAGGAACTGAACCATATCCCGATAATCTTAAGATGTCAGTTTCTAGCAATGGCTAATACAAATTGTAAATAAGGAGAAATGGACATTTCATTAGGGGAGCGAAAAGTCCAGTTAAACGTTTTTACTGCCTATAAGTTTCCAAA
The DNA here is from genome assembly GCF_000365185.1 of Nelumbo nucifera. The sequence continues at coordinate 3,579,949 of NW_010729099.1, forward strand.
ACTAGGGGAAGATGAGTGTAAGGTGGATATAGTGGACGATCTTTTAGATGCCCTACCTATCCCTTGGTTAGCCCAATCTGAACCCTGTCTGTCAAAAGATGAAAGTGAGTCGGAGAGTTTAGATGAAGAAAGTGCGTGAATGTGTCCGATTGAAGACGTTAAACTTAGCACTGGTTGGGAGGCAACCCAATGTAGTTTTTAGTGTTTCTACTCTTAGGATTAGAGTTTTTCTTTTCTTGATTCGAGACCAGTTGGTAGACCTAGAACCCCTCAAGAAAACCTATTAATTGTTCCCTTTGGCCCAAGTCCTTTTTGCATCAGTCTAGTAATGCCATTGGGGACAATGGCATTTAACTTAGGGGGTGAGGAAAGAGAGAGAAAAAAAATTAAGAAGCTAAGCCTTTAAATATGTAGAATTAAAATTTCACCAGAAAATTTAAAATTTCTTTCCATTAAAAGAGATTCCCAAATAGAAAAAGTTGAGGAAACTGATAAAAGAATATTGAATTTTATAGAAATTGGTAGCAAGTGATATGTGTAAAAATTGGTCTTATTTGAATATTGTCAAAACCGTTTAGAAATCGGAAAATACTCCCAAGTTTGCCCCTGCCAAGATAAGAAGAGAAAGATGGAGAAATTAGACAAAAATTCTTCAAATTGTTAGAAATAGTGGACTGCCCTGAATAATGTTGCAAAAAAAAAAAAAGAATAAAAGGTCAATGGACACCCTAGACTTAGTAACCGGGTCTCTTCACCTAAGTCAAGTGTCAAGATTCGCGTAAAACGGAAAAGGGAATGCTAAAGACACTTACCAAACACTTAGTAACCGGGTCTCTTCACCTAAGGCAAGTGTCGAGATTCACGTAAAACGGTGGAAGGTAAGAATAAAAATAACTGTGCATATCAAGTTCTGGAGTAGAAATCCATTGTCAAAAATGATGAGAAGAATAACCACCTGATTTCAAAAGTCAATCTCCACTTATCAAGATAGTCTGCAAATGGAAGGGTAAATAAGATTTTTAAGCCAAGTTTCTACGATATTCAAAGTAAGACAGTTTTACCCCTTAAGACCAATACCGATCTATACAAAGTTTGAGAATTCTGGAATCAAGAAACTTGGCTAACTTTGTGAGGGATGATCTTGTAATGGGAATGATCTCTTTACTTGGTGTAATTTTAAGGCTACATTGCTAAGGGACTAGCAATGGTTAAGTTGGGGGTGTGATAACTCTGCATTTTGATGCCTTAAGGGCCTCATTTCAGGGGTATTTTCAGTCTTAGAACAGTCAAAATGTCCCATTTTCCTAGTTAAATTCAATATTGTGACCTCTGAGGGTCTCTATACAAATCTTGGGGAAAATTGGGGAGTTCCATGGCTGAAATGCAGTTTTTGGTAAGCTAGTGTGAAGTCCAGTAGAGAGAGGGGGTGTTTATGTGAAAAACTAAGAATAGGAGGGCGCCTCCTATTTGCTAAACCTAGAATGGCGCCCCTCTTACTGTATTAGCATGCTCCCCTCTCATTAGCAAACCCTAGGGCGCCTTCTAGCTCATTCTTTTTATCCTTAGTAAACCCTAGCCACCCCTAACTGCTTAATATCCACCTTCCATCCCTTTTAATCTTCACCATTCATTTTAGGGCACTATCTTTTTAGCTTTATAACCCTAGGGCGCCACCTAACTTCTAATCCTCACAATTCAGCCCCTATCCACTAGATCTCAGCCCTCCGTTCCATTTTCTATCTCTGCCATCCACTCCAAGGCGTCACCCACTCCTTTTAATCTCCACTTTTCAACCCTAGGCACCTTAATCTCCACCTTCCATTTCTAGGCTTCCAAATCTCAGCCCTACATAATATTGGGCGCCCTTTCCTTCTCTTCTTAGCCTTGGATTAACCCAGAACCATCCTAACCCTTCATTAGAAACCCTAGGGCGCCTATATCTTTGCTAAAACCCAAATGTTGCCCCCCTCTTTTTCTCTAATCCCAGTTTTATCCACCATTCTCTATAAAAAGGACCCAAGGACTCCTGAGAAGGGGTTGGATTCTGCCCCCAGGTAAGATGGAAGGCTAATCTTGAGAAGTTCAAGGGTAGAGGAAGAGAAGGACGCCCAGGCAAGAGGAGGGTTCCTATTTGCAGTTCGCCAACACCACTATTGCCACCTTTGGAATCGGATCCTAACCATTTTACATTAGTTTTAGTTTTAATTTCTATTCTTCCAATTCTAGTTTCGTTACTTCCTTTATGCAATTTATTTTCATTCTGTTTGATCCTCGCTTTCTTTTCTGCAGATCTAGAATTAGGCTAGGTAAGACAGAAAGCCTAGCTCAAGAAGTTCGAGGGTCGAAGGAGAGATCCCGAGACTACTACCTCTAATCGGATTACAAACATTTTAATTAATTTCTTTTATTTATTTATTGCTGTATTTATTTATTTTTCTACACTTTTAATTTCTGCAATGTTTGAATTCTATCTTTTTCAGTTTAATTAATTAGTCTTTATATTTTTGCACTTCCATCTTGTGTTCTCTTGTCTGGATTTGAGTACGTATTAATTTTTCCCTCGCTTCCCTGTGAATATGACCCATTCTCATCATTTTACTGCATTTGTAATTGTTTAAGAATCGGAAAAATGTTATAAATGTTTAAACTGGTGTTCCAAAGTGGTTAACGACACGCTTAGGATCACACCACTGCACAACAGATGTCGTGCAACACATGCCGCACAACACACACGTAGCTCGATGCGCAACAATGACTTGGCTGACCTTCGAACGGCCAGAGCCTATGACGCATAGCTTGGCAGCGTCTCACTGACCAAGCAATCTGCCTCGGCTGACCATGGCCTGAGCCTAAAGTGGAGAAGAATGCCCTCGCCCATTAGGACCTGAGGGCGGTCATTGAACTCCACACACCCATTGACTAATAGTCAGACTAGAGCTAGCCGAGCAACGGCTAGCCCTCAAAGAGCTGAAAAGCTCCCAAGACCAATAACTGAGCATCTTGAAGATGAGAGCTTGGAAGGGGAAAATGGTACACATGCTAAGAACATGAAGATAAATATGTCCCCATTAACTGAAGTAGCAGTACATAGATTAAGGCTCGGCAGGGAGAAAAGAGGTACATGGTTCCAAGCTCGGCATACTGGGCCACTACAAAAAGAGCAAAAGAAACGAAGGAAACCCCGTGGCAACTCAATCCTTGGCAGGGGGATTAGCAGCCTCTTCTCCTTCCTCACCATCTTCGTTCCCATCGCCCTTGTCAACAACAAGGTTGTTCGAGGCGGGTGGGGTCTCGTCATTGTACACATCCCAGTCCTGCGCAATGTTGGCCAGCTCCAGACAGTGACACAACACCCTCCTTCGGAAGAGGTTGAACCCCGTCTCAAAGGAACTCAAGGAGTACTCATCCATCTCTTAATCATATTTAGCTGAGCCCTTGAACTGAGCCACAGCCTCTGCCTTCACCTATTCTTTCTCTGCCTTCAGTCGATGATCTGCTGCTTCATGCTTTGAATGACATCTGCCTACTCAGTTATTTGCCTCTTCAGCTCCACCACCTCTACCTCCAGTGTAGTAGTGCTTTCTCCAGTTGCCCGAAGCTTGGCCAACTGAGCCTTCAGATTCAAATACTCGGTATGCTCCTTGTACATATCCCATAGATGTCAGAGATGGTCTACCACAATAATTGTCGAGCATGCCTTCTACGGACAAGAAATGGTTTCAGCATGAAGAGACTTCACTAAAACGATGGAGACAAGTATGAACTTACCGGTGCCACGACATGAATGAGTGAGCACTCTAAGGCCCCGCTTCTAGATTCCTCGGCTTCATGACTGATGGTCAAGGTCAAGAGCCCACGGAGAAGTTGCTCTGGCACCCTAGGCGTCTCAAGCCCATCCTCACAACGAATCATCCACCGCAGCATGTGGATGCCTGAATTGCTGCCCCTGACTTCCATCTATAGAGGAACGGCAACCTAGAGAACATCCTCCGGAACCACCACTACCACATCCTCATCATCATTCCCCCGTTGTCGAGACCTCTTTTGATGCCGGGATGCCCTCTCGAAAGATCTCGACGGGGGACCACTTCTAGGCAGATGATCTCCTCTTCGCCGGCCATTTCCACACTTGCATCAAAGAACAACGTCAGAACAAGTAGAAACTCAGAAAAAAAGGGACTAGGCAAGCAAACCAGAGCAATATGACAGACCGGCCACCCTGCGCATCAGCTCGACAAGCATCAACATCTCAAAGCATGTGTAGACCATCACATCAATCTCAATGATCATGTACAGGGCCGACCTCTCCTCCTCGGTGAGCCTGTCCCATAGGGGCTGCGGCACCCTCGTCCTTGGCTTTCATAGCGCGGCTGGGAAGGGTAGGCCTACAGGGCAACGAACAAAGAAAAACCCCCTTTCCATTGCTTCACTGAGGTTGGATCCCCAACCAACACTCTAATATTCTTTTGGGCTGAGAAATAGTAATAATCCTGTTGATGGTGCTTCAACTGGAGGAGATAGCTCACCATCCCCAAGGTCAACTCTATATCGCGGACAAAGAAGGACGACATAAGGCCGATCGAGAATCTAAAGGAGTTCAGCATCAGCTGCACCGGCAACACCTGACACCACTCGAGCACCCCGACCATCCCCACATCCAAGGGAAACCTCAGCTTGGCCGCCAGACTCTTCTCGTACACACATACCTCTCCCAATCGAGCATCTGTTGGCCCCTCACCGGCTTGTGAACATATCATATTGAATTCCTCAGGTACGTTATACATAGCTTGGATCCGAGGCATATCCCCGGGAAGCAAACTACAAGGGGTGGTCCCAAATCGGTGACCAACCCTCGTGGGAAGCTCCACCTCCCCGCTCGACAGACCAGCCTCGGCCTCATCAACCTCAGTAGACCTCCCCGATTCCAAACCCTCAGACTCAAAATCAGAATCACTAGAACAAGAAGAAGAAGAAGAAGAGGAATTGGAAGATGAGGAAGACATCTTACTGAACTAGAAGCCGCGGAACCAGAGCAGAAACTAAGCAATGCCAGAAACCTCTTGCTGATCTCCCTAGGCAGAATCTTCCAAATGACAAACAGGGAGTGCCCTCCACCCCCCATTTATAGTGCTCAAAGACGCGAATTGACACAAGATCTATGGTGGAGATTGAGCGCCGCTTTGACAACGTCGTGGAAGACCAATTGACGCATCTGTCACTTCACATGTGGCATCTCGGGAACCAAAGCAACGTCCTTGACAAGCAACGATACGCACACTAACTCCACCAGTTCGCCCAGAAGCACCCGCCCAACCAAGCTTGCAAGCCTCCTCAGATCGGCCCAAAGCATTGGCCCAACCAAGCCCTGTACTTCCTCAACACAGTTGATGACGAAGCTCGGCACACCACGACCCCGACCAAAAATCCCGCGTCGTGCCCCGACTAAGCACTCCTTCCTTTAACTTCAAAACTGGGGGAGTGGTGTTCAGATTCTGAAGTTGTAGTCAATGAAGTTTCGTAGCCAATGAGAGGAAAGCTCCTCAACCACACCCCGTAGTGCATGCTCCGTAAAGCGCTGTGGGACGCTCAACAAAGACCAATTCGGAGTTCCTCAACCGAGGAACGAAGCACTCTATCGTGCCACACCTTGGCCGAGCACTTCATTCCTCTAACCTCGGAACTAGGGAGTGGTGTTCGGATTCCGAAATCTCTAAGTTAAAGTTCCTCGACTGAAGGACAAAGAACACTTCCTTGGCATAGCGTAGCCAAGCAACAAAGAAGCCTAGACCCCGAAGACCAACCAGAGACTCCTCAGTGCTGATATGAACAGTTGCGCAATCCCTCGGCCGAGCATCCCTTTCCTCGACTCCTGAATTGTGGGAGTGGTGTTTGGATTCCGAAGTTGCAGTCAATGAAGTTCTGTAACGACAAGAGGAAAGCTCCTCAACCACACCCTGTAGTGCACACTCCAAAAAGCGCCGAGGAACAGGACGCTCAACCAATTCAGAGTTCCTTAGCCGAGGAACGAAGCACTCTACCGCGCCACACCTTGGCCGAGCACTTCATTCCTCGACTTCAGAACTGGAGGAGTGGTGTTTGGGTCATGGTTGGGCTGGCCTCCAAGAGCCACATGGCCGCTTAGTCTTTGTCCAGTCATATGGCCACGTTGGCACCGCCCAGTCAACTCTGCGACATACGGCAGCCCTACAGCTCGAGCAGCGCTACGCTACTTTCGTAGTCCTCTCTACCTTATCCTCTCTTCCACATTAGCTCAACATCATGTGGATAAGTACGAACAAGGATAAGAGGAGGGAGGAGGACAACTCCACTAGGGAATGGGACTCTATCCCAAAGACCCCAGTGGTTAACCTCATCCTGGCAACCCCGGAAGCCTAATCCGACCAGGACACGGACCTCCGGCTATGGAAAGGTATCTCCCGCTCAAGGTAAGGGATTCTGACTTTTAGCACCCATATTGTTACTCTACTTGGACCGGCACCTTTATTGCTCGGCCCGACCATTCACCACCCTCTACTGACTTGAGCGTCGGAGTATCTACTTGGGGATAACTCCTCGGGCCTCTGACACCCTTTATTAATCACAGGTCTTGAAGCGCAACTGCATCCTTCCACCTTGGCTCCACTGTGTTGGCAAGGATCATTTGACTGCCTTCTTTAATTCGTGCACCACCTCAGATCGAACAACAATAGAAACATTAGAAAACCACCTTAGTTTAACGACTTATTTCAGTCTTTACTTTTCTGAATATCAAATTATAGAAGAAAAAAAGAAATTGAATATGTAGCTCAGCACAATATACTCTAACAGACTTTAAAGCTTAAAGATCTCTGAAAAAATGATCTCACTATTATCATGTACATTAGCAGTTGCTTGGTGCATGTTAGGTGGCTTGTCTAGCAATAATCTCAGCAACTCTAGAGGCAACCACTCGTTTAAGATGAAACAACACCCGCCACTATGGAAAAATCTTGGTCTAGTAAGCAAAGCATAAATCTACATTAGTCAAGACTACCATGGACACAAAAAACCTATGGTATCTATCTTAACTCAATTATTAAATCAGTATGCATATCATATCCTCTGAGCTATTTAATTGTTGAATGAGAAAGGACTAACAAAGACTTTCTCATGAGCAATAAAGGGGCTAGCTCTTCTTTTTTTGCATCTTTATGATAGATGAACGCCTATTTTCTTGCTTGTTTGTTGCCCCTCATGCTTTTCTTAATAAAACCTTGATCAGTTACTCTTACCAATCAAGAAAAAGAGAAAATTCCTAGATTTAAAAGCAACCTAAAAAGACATTTACCCAACTACCTTCTAGGAAATAGCACATCTAACCAGCATGAAAATATAGCAAAATGTTGACTTTTTATCATTTGGACAATCAACAAAGTCTAAATTTGTATACCCAACTACCTTAAGGGTATGAATTCTGCTATATGTGAGCATAAAATCCTTGGTTCTTTGAAAGTAGCTTAAAACTTTCTTTGTTACTCTATAGTGAGCCTTTCCATGATTACTTTGATATCTGCTAAGTACAATAATTGCAAAGGCAATATGTAGTTAGGTGCAAGCTTGGGAGTACATGAGACTCCCAAACAGAGAATTTGTGCATTATTTTTTTCATCTCTTTAACTTCTAATTCAGTCTTTGAACACTACTCTTTGCTGAGTCTATCACCTTTAGTGATTGGAACATTTCCATGTGAACAATGGTCCATGCCATACCTCTTGAGAACCTTATCAATGTATGCTCTTTGAGATAGTCCCAACAATCCCTTGGTCCTATCATGATATATCTAGATACCAATGACGAAAGATGCTGTTCCCAAGTCTTGTCAAAATTATTAGCTAAAAACTATTTAGTTTTTAAGAGCAAATTCATGTCGCTACTTGCAAGTAAAATATCACTAACATAAAGGACCAATATGATAAACTTGCTCCCACTAAACTTGAGGTAGATGCATTCATCAACTACATTTCTTTGAAACCAAAAGAGGTAATGACTTCATCAAATCTTATGTACCATTCCCTTGATTCTTGTTTTAGGCCATAAATTGATTTCTTTAATTTGCATACAAGGTTTTTCTTGCTTTCCACTTCAAACCCTTACGGTTGAACCATGTACACATCTTCATGTAATACACCATTTAGAAACGTTATCTTAACATCCATCTGATGTAATTCTAGATCAAGATGAGACATGAGAGCCATAATAATTTTGAAAGAATCCTTCTAGGAGACATGAGAGAAGTTTCCTTTATAGTTAGCACCTTCCTTCTAAGTAAAACCCTTCACCACCAATTGAGCTTTGTACCTTTCTATGTTGCCATTTGAATCACGTTTAATTTCATATTCCCACTTGCAACCAACTAGTTTGGTTCCACTAGGTGATTCTGCAACATCCTAAACTTCATTCTTCTTCATTGATTCCATCTCATCAGTCACTACACTTGTCTATTTGGATGATTGTTGGCAATTGATGGCTTCATTATATGTGGCTAGATAATTTTCTATGCCAACATCAAAATAAGACTATTGTAGATAACAATTGAAATCTCTAGATAGAGTCGGTCTCCTCACCCTTTGATATCTCGTTAATGGTACTTCTACTGAAGGATTATCATCCTTTGAGAGCCGGTGTCCTCACCATTCATTTCTTCAATTGGAATAGGTAAAACATAACTTTGGGATTCTAGCACAATAACTGATGTATATCTCTCTTCAAACTCAATATGTTGAGGAAACACATTACCACCAATGCGCCCATCTTCAATAAATTTTGCATTTCTAGTTTCTACAATTTGGGTTGGTTATGATGGACAATAAAATATATATCCCTTAGATCTCTCAGGGTATCCTATAAAGTGACAACTTACCGTTCTATGATCTAACTTCTTATCTTGGGTTCATATAGTTTCGTTTCTACTCTACACCCCCAAGCATGCAAATGATTTAGATTAGGTTTTCTCCCATTCCACAGCACAAACGGTGCTGTAAAATTGCATATCATGCTTCTAACCATGTCTTTAAGGCTTTAAGGCTTGGGTACACGATTCAAGATGTATGTAGTAGTCTTTAAGGCTTCACCCCAAAGGGATTTTAGTAATGTAAAATTGCATATCATGCTTCTAACCATGTCCTTCAAGGTGCGATTCCTTTTTTTCTACTATTCCATTTTGTTCAGGAGTTCCAGGCATAGTATGTTGTGCAACAATACTATACCCTTGTAAAAATTTGGCAAAAGGTTGTGCCTTCTCGATCACATCTTGTTGCCTTGATCATTCTGTTTAGTTGATTCTCAACTTCAACCTTGTAAGTCTTGAAGGATTCCAAAGCTTATGCCATCTCATGTATCAAATAAATATAACCATAACATGAATAATCATAAATAAAAGTAATGAAATATCTTTCACCATTCTAAGTAGGTATGGGAAAAGGCTCACAAATGTTAATGTGAATTAGTTCCAAAAGATCTAAACTCCTCATGGCTCCCTTCCTTTTGCTCTTTGTGATTTTTCCTTTAATGGACTCTACACATGTGCTAAAATATGTAAAATCCAACACCTTTAGTATTCCTTCCTTTATTAACCTTTCAATCCTGTCTCTTGAGATGTGACTCAACATCTATGCCATAACATCGATAAATTTTCATTAACAATGCAACATTTTACACCAACAACATTATATGCATCCATTGATAAAAGAGATGAAGCATATGCAATATCAAGATTCAATTTATATAATCCATCACTTAAAGTCCTAGTACCAACAACACATGATTGAAAAATTAAACTAAAAAGACCACTTCCAAAACATTTTGCAAACAACACGTAACCGCACCTTGTAGCTAGGGGAAGGTCCTTCCCTATCGGGCATCGCTTAATCATTATGGGCTGAGAGGTTAAATGTAAGAGACCATTAAGGGATGATTACCTGATGGGATTTATCTTACTTAAGTCCATTATCCTTACGTCTTCATAGGATGGTTGAATTCAATGATCATTTAAGTGTAACTGTTGGGCCCATTTTGAGCCCATAGTGATGTGCTCAGGGGTTCATTGTGTTTAGTAATGAACTCAGCCAAGCCTTTTCATAGAGGTAGGGCCGAACCCATGTGGGCTTATGTGAGGACATTGTGGGGTCTTACGACATACAAGTCAAACCTAAATTAGCCAAGCAAAATTATTGGGTCGTGAACCATATAGCTGATGAGCCTAAATCCCATAATTAATATGATTAATTAAGATGCCACTATTGGGTCGTGAGCCATGACTACTTAAGCTATCATGTGACATGGGGCAAATATGGGTTTGAAAATGGGTATGAAGCACCCACCCTCATAAGAGGATAAGACTAATCTCTTAATAGAGACCAAATCCAAATAAAGATTTGGATAATCTCCTAAATTGGTTAGGAGAAGTGCACCATAAAGAGATAAAAGAAGAAGAGGGTGAACTGGTCTATCACACTAGAAACTTCTGCTCTCTCTCATCTTCTTTTGTCTCCTAAGAAACCCTAGTTCGACTACAACTTTTGGGACTAATAAAGATTAGTTTTATCTCTAATTTTTGGAAGAAAAATTTAGAGGAAATTCATGTTCACCTCCCCAGTTCGATCCAAGTAATTGGATTACAGTTTTGTTGAAAACTGCGTTGTTGAACCAGCTTCATGAGTGCACTGTGCCATTTGAAGTGGAGGCTGATTTTAGGACTGATTTGGGCGTGAACTTCCACCTTGGGATCTACACTTGTGGTATCTGTATCATGTATCATGTATGCATGGTTTGACTATCCATATGATGGATCCTAAACCTTCATTCACTTAAAACAATTTTACTGAGATTTTTTCTCTTCCTAGTTTGCTTTTAGAGACACATAAATTCACCTCAAAAGCATTTAAAGGCATTCAAATGTGCCTCTAAATTGACCTTTTAGAGGAACTTTTAACTGCCTCTACATAGGACTTCTAGCGTCAATGCAATAGAGGCAGTCATATGTGCCTCTAAAAGCCCCATTTAGAGGTACTTTTGGAATCCGCCTCTAATACTCAACCAAGCACCTCTAAAACATATAGAGGTAGGGCTTTTAAAGCACACATCTGACCGCCTCCAATTAGTTTTAGAGGAACTTCTTAAGCTTTTAGAGGTATTTATGATTGCCTCTATAGATGAATTTTTCAGTAGTGACATAAATAACATTTTCTAAGTCAAACAACAGCGGTGTCTAAAATCAATCTATAGACTCCAACTGCTTCAACTTGAGCTTTGACACCATTTCCCATCATCAATTCTCTTTCTCCACCACTTAATCTCCTACTATTGAGAAACCCCTACATAGTATTTGAAATACCTAAGGTTGCCCCAGTATCAATCCACCAAGTATTAGAAGGTACATCAACAAGATTAGACTCAAAAACTACATAGGCTAATGAAATGCCTTCTCCATGTTCCTTTTAAGCTTCAAATAATCTTTCTTCATGTGCCCCATCTTCTTGTTGTAAAAATAGTGGACTCCACTATTCCCTCATTTCTACCCTTGAGGATTGTTCGTCCTAAACTTCTTGAACTTTCCACCATTGTTTTTTTCTTGGCCTTTGAAAAACTTCTTATTTGTCCCTTGAGGTGTTTGTATAGCAAGATTTACACTATTAAATGTTTTTCTTCAACCTTTCCTCTTCCTAGACCCACATGGAAAATAGTTCACTAGGGCTCTACTTTTCCTTCTAAGTATTGTATGTGACTTTTAGTTGATTAAATTTAGATGGACGAGAATTCAAAACAAATTGGATAAGATATCCATCACCTACATTCATCTCTATGCTTTTCATTTGTGTAACAATATCAACCATGTGAAGTATGAGGTCTCTTACACTTCCCTCACCATCATACTTTGAATTCACTAATTATGTTATCAAGGTACTACCAATTACTTTGGTGGAGCCAACAAACTACTCCTGAACCCTAGTCATATATCTCTTGGAGATTGTCTCATCTGGGATAACACCTCTAATATTCTTTGAAATTGTCCATTTCATTATCATCAAACAAATACGATTGACTTTCACCTAGTCTTCATGTTTATGCTTTTCCTCTTTTGTGCTTTGATCAGTGGGTTTTGGAGGTTCATCCTCTAATAGGACAAAATAGATAATGAGAATGGCTAAGATTATCTCTATTTGATCTTTCTAATTAGAGAAGGTCCATTCTAAGTCTCAATACTGGTCAAATAGCTAAGAATTGTAGCAGTATTCAAGGCTGTAAGGAAAACATGGTTACTACGTTACATCTCAATTCTCAAAATCATGTCATAAGATGCAAAATATTAGTCAAACAAAATCAAGTGTGGCCCTGAAAGCTTAATGGATCTAGTTCAATGAGAAGAGCTGATGTATTATTGTATTTTCACCTTTGGGCAAAAATGTAATATACAAATGCTCTCTCTCTCTCTGTATGTGTCTTTGTCTCTCTCCTTTCACCATAAGATTGATCAATATGAACATCATAAATTTCCAAGAATTTATTCCTTTGGATTTAAATCCTTATTATCCATTGGATTTCACAGAATAATGACACACCTTTGGGTATGATCACCATCCAGATGCAATACAATGCAACTTAGTCCATGTTCAAGACAAATGAAGAATCACTAATCATTCAAACTGATAAACAGTATATGCCCTTAACTCTAATCAAATTGATGTATAGATCCATTTATTGTAAATGAATAAAAGTATATAATTGTTTCATGTTATAATTGGTGTATTTCTGTGTAATTACCCCTTAAATTAGACACTTATGAGACTCGTGTTAGTTTAGAATGTTCTCAGCTGTTGGATAGACTTGAGGACTTCATCTTGCCAAGGCTAACACTAATGTGCTGCCAAGAAGGTTGGTGCAGCCTATCTCAGTTTCTAAGGTAAGACCCGAAGCACATGTAGGGTGTGTTTGTTTGAAACACTGAACTCAGACCATTTTCCAGTTATGCCCTGGACCTTGGAGTCTGGTGGGCAAAACTGGAAAGTTATACATAACCCGTAGACTCGATTATGGTACTGCATTGGATATCAGATTGGGTTGTGTTTGATATGCCAATTAATGAGATCCTTCAGGGGTCAAAACCTGGGTGTGTTGGGGTAGTCTGAGAATTCAATCAAGTGGGTGATCATAGTGACAAAATCATCCCCTTTGTCGGACAAAGTGAAAGATCATGATTGCATTCTCTCTTATGGAAACCAAAACTGTCGACAATCGATTTCAACCGTGTTTGAAATTTGTTTTGCAAAATATATTTATAGATAATATATATATATATATATATATATATATATATATTATGTTTTAAGTGTTTGAAAAATGTTTTAATTCTTGGGACCCATCCAAGGAGAGACTACGACACTGTACCTTGCAGCCAGGGGAGAGGTCATTCACTATCGAGTAGTGTTTGATCATTATAGACTGAGAAGTTAAGTGTAAGAGACCATTGAGGGTTATTTTACCTGATGGGCTATATCTTACATAAGTCCATTGTCCTTGGGCCTTCATAGGATGGCTGGATTCAATAATCATTTAATGTAAATGTTGGGCCCATTAAGAGCCCAAAAAATTGAATGACTTTATGGACATAATAGATCATCAATATATTTACAACATTGTAAATATTTATGATTATATCATAGCAAAAAACTAGAAAAACAAATAATTTTTTAAAACTAAATATAAAAATAAAAATAAACAAATTAAAATTTCACATGATATTTCAATATATTCATGGATGCAATTATGGAATGTGTTAGACTAATCTTAGCTATACAACATGCTCAACCTATATGGTGAGATCACATATAATATGGGAAAATTCCTTATTAGTACCCTATACTATGAGTCTAGTGCCACTTTGGTTCCTGAACTTTAAAATGTGACAATTCAATACCCAAACTTTCAAAACGTGTCAAATCAGTACCTACCATTAATCAGTTGTTAACCAGTTGTTAAGTGGCATTTGAAATAGACACAAATGCCCTTCAAGTGTCATCTAACTTTCTTTATCAACCATCCAAACCTTGAGAAAAAATTAACAATCTCAAATTGTTGCTTCTTCTATTCAAGAAAGTTGGTTGATAGTGAAAATTAGATGACACTTGAAGGGCATTTGTGTCTTTTTCAAAGGTATTTAATGGCTGGTTAACGGTAGGTACTTGATTAACACATTTTGAAAGTTTAGGTATTGAATTATCGCACTTTAAAGTTCGGGGACCAAAGTGGCAGTAGGCCCAAAGTGCAGGGTACTAATTGGGAATTTTCCCATATATATAATTCCAAAACTTAAAAAAAAAGAAATTATTTTAGAGAAAATTTCAGTTTATATATGGATATGGTTGATTATCCATAGCTCTGCAACATAATTAATTTTAGAGGTAAATCACATCAAAAACATAAAACTTTCATTTTTTTTTGTATTTTTCATTATTCTAAAATTTCTTCAAATATTCACAAGGATCTACTTTAGCAACAAAATATGTGCGATTTTTAACACAAGGGAAGCCGGTCAACATGCATAAAAATGTTTCTAAGCAACCAAGTGAAAGGAAACACAAAAATATTACATGATATTGTAAAAACAAAATTGACAAAATATACCTATTTTTTCTCTTTTTGCAGCAACTTGGAATGAAAGGAATGATTCTGGAGAGTTTGGGAAAGGAAGAAGGTTTCTAAAGTGTGTTTAGAAGCCTTCTTTCGAAGGGTTTTTAAATTTGTCACCACAAACACAATAAATTGTAGCATATCGGTTGATACAATATGGTACCAATAAGCATACAATACAATGACTATGAATAGTACATACGATTTAGTATCATTTCCCGTGCTAGGTAGTCAAAGATAAAATATGTATTGGTCGATAAGGGTTGACACATTGCAAAATTTTGAACCTTGGGTGGTGTGGCAAAGGATGAGTGTATCAGTAGAGAGGGGCTAGAGTTGGTGGTAGAGGAGTTGGCAAGAGGGGAGAAGGTGGTCTAGGACCTAGAAAGATGGAAGTGTGAAGTGGAGCATGGACCTTTTGAGGAGAAAATGTCTCAAGATGCTCATTGCTCTACTTTGCCTCCTTCTTGTGGATGTCAATATGTAAACAAGACACAACAATAGGCATATGGGTGCATGATTTGAAAAAGTCATTTTGGTTTATTATGTAACAAGATAACTAGTTATGATACATAATGTATGGAAAGTAGGGTTATACATGGGTCAGTTTGATCCTGTTGTATAGAATTTTTTCAATAGAATTGAACATCTCGGGTTGACTATTATGCTAATCGTAACCGACCTAAAAATTACAAAAACTTACATTTCATAGTAATTATTGAATGTCCGGTTTGGTCGGTTTAAACCAAACTGAGATTTCTTTTTTTTTTTCTCTAATTGATTCTTTCATTCATTTACTTTTGCATTTCTCTCGAGACTCTTGACTCCCAATGAAATGATTGATGATAGATTTGTCTTGAAAGAAAAGCTCTTGTTTAGATTCTATTCTAATGGTAGAGTTAAAATCTGTTTGAAAATAACTTTCATAAGTAATAAAAAATCTTTATTTGATTAATTGATATTTTATTTTGAAAATCAAATCATAAAGCAACAAAATTACTAATAAAAATAAAAGAAATGATATTAGAAAAGTCCGATTGATGTTTAATAATAGATAGTATTTAATGAATAGTTCACAGTTGTACTATGTCTACGAGTAGGAGCTATACCTTAGTGCATGGGCTAGAATTAGGTTTACATTTTTTGTCTTAGGTTAGAAAAGAGTATTTATATTTTTG
This sequence comes from Nelumbo nucifera, assembly GCF_000365185.1. The sequence goes on from NW_010729099.1 coordinate 3,595,791, forward strand.
AATTTTCACTGGGCTTTGAGAAGTGGGAAAGTGGGACATGACTAGATGAGAGAGGGAGACTATCTTTCATTTTAATGAGGTACACAAAGTAACATTCTACATTGATATGTCCTCAGTTTAGGTTGGTTTTACTCGGTTTACAAATTCATTACCAAAATTTGAACTAATCAATTGGTTTATATATAATTCAAAACTGAAACCGACCACCATCGGTTCGAGCCGGTCCAATTTGAAAAATTTTCAATATTTTGTGAATAGCCTTAATGGAAATTCTGAAATTTGGATATATAGCTTTTACAAATTATGAATTCATGATTGTTTATATCAATTTGTAGAAATTGATATAAACAAATATTTGCCGCTATAAATTTATTACTTTGTGTATCCCATTAAAATTTATTAACTTTCAGAACTTCCATTAAGGCTATAAATTTATTAACTTTTATCACGACAAATATTATCGTCATTATACATAGAATATATGCCGCAAAATTGTTTATAGCAGAGGTCATACTCGCCGCTATATGTAAAATATATGCCACAGATTAATTTATAATAATAAATATAACCACAGCTATATGTAACATATAAGCCACAAATTAATTTATAGCGGCAAATTAGTTTATAGTGGAGGATATAACCACCAATGTATCTTTTAGATTGACGAAGCATTACATTTATTGGCAGTTACAAACGTCGTTATATCATATATATTTATTGTGATTTTGGTCTATAGTGGCAGATAAGCTGCTATCACTTAATATAACAACAAATGTCATATTTTTAGTAACACATATTTCGACTGCTAATGTTTTAAAAATCCAACTTGGAAACCGAACCATTTTTGCCTCTGAGTTACGGGTCACCAGTTCATCCAACCAGGTTAAATGGCTCAGACCATGCCACGGTAGTGCATATATGTATTAAGTATATATATTTATATACATATACGTATATGTGTGTATCTATGTATATATGTGTATAAATATATATTTGAACAATAAATATGTTATATGTATTATTTTGTATTTAATTTATGTTTTTTAATTCATGTTTTAATTTTTATTAATAAAAAATATTAAAAATTGCAATTTGAGGCCAAAAAAGGGATTTTTTTCACAAAAATAGCAGGGCAAGGCACCTATGGCTCCTTGGGATGCATAGATCTCAAAAATTTACCCAAAATAAAAAAAAGGACCCCAATTGGACATCGAAGTGCAAAGTTTTGGCCTCAGAAAGTTTTGCATGCATTGAGTGCAACCTACGACCCGGTCACCGAGTCGAACGGGTCGATGGTTGAACTAGCTGGGTTGAACAGTTATTAACCAAGTCATGGCTTTTGACTGTCTTGTGGGTCTTGACCAAACCAAACCTGGAATCCTGGCCAGGTGACGATTCGAACGGTTCAACCGGTTTGGTCAACAATGGGTTGAAAATATTATAGCAACGGATGATTTTATTCATCACAAATTCTTTTACCGATGTAACTTGTAGCAACAGAAGTATAACCGACGTTAAAACACCACTAAACACCTATAGCAATGGATATATGCCACTATAGATCAGTTTTCTTATAGTAAACAGTGTTGTCCATTCATTTCTTTTGAATTAAGAGCAATTATATGGAAGATTACCTACTTTGTCACCTTGCATGGCATTTAAAGAATATGGATTGACATCAACTCCTTGTCATATGTGGGATCTAATACATAATTTTCAAAGATCTATCTAGTATTGATATCCATCCTCTAAAAAGAACAAAAGTGTCTAGTATTGATATTCATAGTATCTCTGAAAAAATGATCTCACCATTATAATGTATATTAGCAGTTTCTTGGTGCATGTTAGGGGATCTGTCTGGCAATGATCTCTGCAACTCTAGAGGTAACCACTCATTTAACAGGAAAGACCTACCACTAGGGAAAAAACTCGGTCTCAATAAGCAGCAAATAAATTGAATATGCAGTTAACTTATACTGTCATGGACACAAAAAACCTATGGTATCTATCATAACTCAAAATTATTAAATCGGTAGAGAGTAGTTAAAACAATTAAAATGCACAGAATTTCTTTGAGAAACATTAAAACAAACCACCATTTTAGTTTAAAGGCTTTATTCCAGTCTTTACTTTATTATAACATCAATATTATAGAAGAATACAAAAAATTGAATATGCAGCTCATTTTACCTTTGTAAATAAATTGTCTTCCCAGTTCAATTCATTCAAAAGAATGAAAATAAAAATGAGAAATAAAATTCTTTTCTACCTCCCATCTTAACAAGCTCATACCACACTAAAGTTGATTTTTGTTACCATCCACAATTCTACATAGACTAATACCCTTCATTTTAAGGATGATTGGTTTTCACTATCTTTGAATAAATAATACACTCTTGGAAAATAACTTGACTAGCCAAAATGAGGGTGACAAAAAATGCTCTGTCAGGTAATAGACCTGATAATGTTTTTATTTTGAGTTATCTAATAAACATGATAACGTTAATCTGTAATCTATTAAACAAACTGAACAATGTTGCTAGTTGACTGCAAAAGCAATATCAGGTAATAGACCTTGAATCCCCACACCATTCCAACATGCTATTTTATCGGACAACGCTGACAATATGTCATATCACCACGGACAGGCTTCCTCTGGACCATGCCAATGACTTGCATAGAATGATCTTCAAAAAAATTCCAAATGCAACTCCATTTACACAAATCAAAACTAGTTCCTAATCTATTTAAGTTTTCCATTTATGTAAAGTAGAATGAAAGCCAAGTATGTAGAAATTTGGCATAAAATAAAGTAACAGATATAACTATTAAAAAAAGAATGAAAACTATCAATTTCATACACATTAAAGTCCACATGCTTGATTCACTTGGATACCAATGTTTGAAAATTCTCTATCTGATTTACTTGCAAGAGGAAATGCAATTGTGCAAACAGACAAGACTTGTATTGAGGATCATATCCCCTGATCTGTTTAATTGTTGTATGAGAAAGCACTAACAAGACTTTCAGATGAGCAATAATGGGGCTGGCTCTTCTTTGGAGAGACCTTATGCCCAAGCATTAAGTGAGAACCCAAACTGAGACCAATAATATTGCATCCCATTAAACCTAAATCTTCAAGAACAGAAATTGTCGCATTCATGACATTTACCTTCTCCCCAACCAAAAGTCTTCCATATTTCTTTTTGGTCCCTTCAATCTTCAACATGTGTGTTAAGTAGTCCTATGTCATTGATAAAACTAACCTCACAAATCAGAGCTTTGAACTCCAAATAAGTATATCTATAATCTGTTATAATCCACAACAGTTCCAAATCCTCCATTACCATCATTAGTGATTGATGCTCCAAAACATTCATCCACGGAACCATGAAGTTAGCACATATACAATGGTAAGCACTCTTTATGTAGACTAAAATGTCTAGAGAAAGCTAATGGTGAAGTTGTGGAGGCATCCGCACCCACAAGACACACAAAGAAGGATGACATAATAGCATTACACATGTACATTTTACAAGATAAACTATTGGGATCTCCTATAAAAGAACAGATACAGTAACTTCAGAATTTGTTCACACAGAAGAGAGAAAAGGGAAGAAAAAAGGATAAAAAAATACAAAAGCAACTTGAATTCATCCACTAAATTATCAGTTCATCTGGGAATTTGGAACAACTCACACTAACGACCGCGCTATTTCAGAGATTTCTCCACTCTCCTCGCATCAGTTATTATGCATCAGATCCTCAATCAGGCGTCCTAATGAAACAAATGAAGATCCACCTTCCACCAAAACCGCTCTACTCTTCTCCCCCATCTCCCTAACCCTTGTCCTCACTTCACTATCAGCGGCCATCAGAGACCTCATACCTCTCTCCACCTCCTCTGCACTCGCCAGATCCACACCGTTCCGGTACTCCAACCTTAACTCCACCGCCAACCCCAATTCCTTTACCAACTGAAACGCGTTTAAATGTTGCTCCGCATAGAGGGGCCATGTCGCCAGCGGTACACCATACCACAGACTCTCCAGTGTCGAGTTCCATCCACAGTGAGATACAAACCCTCCGATGGCTGGGTGGGCCAGGACCTTCACCTGCGGGACCCACCCACAGATGAATCCCCTTCCCTCCGTTCTTTCCAAGAAACCATCAGGCAAAACTTCCTTCGGATTTGGATAAGCATTAGGCATGGGCATCCCCACCCTGGCTTGACGTAGAGACCACAAGAACCGGTAACCACTTCGCTCAAGGCCAATGGCTATCTCTTTTACCTGGGCTTCATCAAAGCCGCCCATGCTGCCAAAGCACAGGAGCACCACCGACGACGGAGGCTGGTCGTCGAGCCATTTCATGATCTCGCTGTATTGGGTGCGGGTGTGGTCGGACAACGAGTGCGACAGACCCTCGAGTTGAACCAACGGCCCAACCGGGTAAATCGCTGGTGTTTGACCATCAGACAGCGAGTTAACGGCATGGGATTCAAACTCTGCAAATGTGTTAATTATGATGCCCTTCACCTCCTTGAACCTGCGACCGTGATAGACGAACCATGTATAGCCATGTTCCTTCCTGTTCCACAAGGGCTTAGGCAAGGAGAACGGAGGAACTGGGTTGACAAAGTTTGGGAATTTTAGCTCAGTCTCCGCGTCCTTTAACTCGGTGCCAGTGGGAATCTGAGTATCGAGTGTTGGAAGGTGGAGCATAAGACCGAGCAGCCCTGCGCCAGAAGTGAAGAACAAGTACGAAGGGATTCCGAACTCATTGGCTACATCGATCATGGAGGTGCAGAAGAGATCAATCACCATCCCAGCGACTCGAACCGTGTGAGCACCAGAACCGGGCGACATAAGTTGGGTGAGAGCGTGCCTAACGTGTGGTTTGTAACTTTCAACGAAGAGAGATATGAACCCTTCTGGACCATTATAAACTTCCGGCGACGGGGGATCGACCTGAGGCAGACCAATGAAACGGATGCTAGGGTTGGAGGCAGCAAGGGATTCAACATAAGGGTCAACACCGTAAAAAGACGGTGGCCTCATACACAGGACGGTGATGGAGAGGCGATCATCTCGATGGATAAGTCGCTTTGCAAGCTCAACCGACGAGAACAGGTGACCAACTCCATATATCGGAACGAACACGACCTCCGTTTTCTCCATCGCTTCTCGCTCTTCTTTGTTTTGCAATCCGTTGTGGTCGCAGCTGCTTATACCTTTTTATCTTCCACAAACCTGAAAACGAAGTGCAGCTGTTGATCTTCCACAGATAGACAAATCACACAATTTGGAGTGCGACGACAACCTTTATGCTTGGCTGTTGTCATTCATTCATAGACCGGATCTGCTTTTCACTCCTAGCGCCTCACAGGCGCATCCTACCATGCACATCCTAACATGAACGACGGATGTGGCTGTGAGGCGACCATTTGTGAGGAGCACATCCCGGCTCATTCAGTAATTACTTTTAAATTATTTACTTATTATTTTGTATTGACCAACTAGGCGACCAGAAGAAAATAATGTTAGATAAGTTCAAACGCCGGGCTGCGTGCTCTGCTTTTTGCGAATTGGGATTTTCTGCCAACAAGATACGTTCCAACGCTCTACCACCATCATCTCACACAATAGATCTCGTAGCGGGTCCCGTAAAGTTGGTAGAGGGTTGGAATGTATATTATTGGTAGGTGATCCGGTCTCGCTTTAATCAAGATTCGCTAGTCAGAGCGATTAATGCGAATGTGGAGGAGGTTCTAAAATCGGAACGTACACGGGAACCGTTATGGGTCGGTTCCCGGGTTGAATGGTCTGATCTTTTGGTTCTAGATAATTTGTTCTGACAAAAATTTAAAAAATTAAAAATAAAAAATAAACCACTTGGGTCAGCGGTTTATTGATCAAATCAACGGTTTTTGTCAAAAAATGGTTTTATAGTGAAATGGAATCGATCTGATGACCAATTTCTGATTTTTTTGGTCTAACCATCCGGTCCGGTCCAGTTATAAAAACACTGATTGAAATGAATGGAGGGGGAAGGTTTGTTGTGGATGGAGCCCACCTAGGTGAGTTCACATTTGTGCCCCACATGCACATCTCAGCGTGCATTGGGAACATCTCCCAAATCACATCTCCCGTGTATTGGGAACATTCCCAATACAATGTTGGGATGTGCTGTGGGGCACCCTTTGTGAGGAGCAAATGCGAATTCTACCCAGGCAATCACACGTGGAACAAGAAAAGGAGACGTTAAATTGCACATTAGTGCCCGATAATTTGATAGTCGAATTTCAAAACGTGTCAATAATGTATTTAAACTCCCAAAACATCCCAATATAGTCCTTGTGGTTAGTATTTCATCCCTTATTTATGACATGTGTGACTTAAAACTTAAAATAAGACATTATTGATCATCTTTTTCCTCAAAAGTCAAGATTGAACCAAAGAATGATAAACAATCCATTTGGATTTGAGTATTTTGGATGGTCGAGTAATTAATGATTTTGGACTAAATTGGGATGTTTTGGGAATTCACGTATCGGATTGACAGTAGGTATCAGAGTAAGAATGGATCAATTACAAGATACTAATGTGTAATTTACCAAAAAAAGAAAAACATAGACAAAGACAGACAAGGGATGTAAACGGATAGAATCATGATCCAATTCAAATTTTAATCTGATCCTATTTTCTCTGATGGTGAGCTTTTTTGGATTGGATCCAAAAATAGGATTCCTTTAAAAATTGGATCAATTGGAACAATCCCTATTTGATATATACTACATATATTGTATTTTTATTATTTGAAAATTTTAATATTATTTTTTCTGTTTTATAAAAAATATATATATCCCAATTTTGTTTAAAATATATATGATAAAAAATCGTTGAAAAAATGCTTATGTTGTTTTTCTTCGTATAAATTGTTTTGTTTTTCTTTCTTACCTATGGGTAATTAAATCAGATTGGGTTATATCGACATCTTAATGAATTTGAATTCATATTAATCTTTCTAAGTTACGGATCATTAGAACAGATCAAATATTGGGTTTACATTATTGGACCAGATTTGGATATACCCAACAATCTCAACTAATAAGTTACCTGAAAACATAGATCAGATTGAGGACAATTTAAGTTACGGATCATTAGAACAGATCAAATATTGGGTTTACATTATTGGATCAGATTTAGATATATCCAACAATCTCAACTAATAAGTTACCTGAAAACATAGATCAGATTGAGGACAATTTAGGGATCAAATTTGTGAAGATGAAATCTAAATAAGGAACAACACCTTGGCAAGGGAGCTACTATTTGAAGTTATGGCCTTTAGGAGTTTGTACATTTATTTAGTATGCAATCCATGACCAAGTGACTAGGTTGAATGTGGAAATGGTTCAAATACTTGAATCAAACAGTTTTGACTAGGTAAACAATTTTTAGAAAAATTGGACCTTGAATCATGGCTTGGTGATAATTTGAATAGTTTGACTAATGGGTTAATGACAGGTTCAAAACATTGGCTTTTATTGATGAGATCTCCATCTATATTGATTTTTAAGAGATTTCCTGTAAGAGTTTATGCTACTTGGTTTCAAAACTAAGCATCGTTTGTGATTTCATTACCATTATCTCTAGTTTCTCTTGAGTCACCTTGGCCACCTACTATGTTGGTGCCTTGAATTCAAGTTGACCTGCTCCATGACCCCTCCCACCCTAAATAAAGCGAAAAAATAAAAGGAAATTTTTCATAATGGCCTGTGGTAGAGGCAAGGGGACCTGACCAATTGTCCTATTATTCATACACACACACAGATGATTTCTCCTTTTAAGTCTGTGTTCCATGTTTCTATATTTGATTTTAATCTTTTGCATAATCCAAATTACTAAGAACTTGAATTGTAGTATATTCTTTTTCCGTACTCATTGTATTTTTTAGGACAAAATCACAAGGAAAATGATTAGGAGGAGTCATGGAGTTGAGGGCCTTTTTCTTTTGATGTAGATATCAATTCAGCTCTATAGTCATCTGCTTCCAATGGTTGTGAGGACAAAGAGACTAACTGGGGTGCATTTGTAGCATGTTAAACTAGGTCATGTCTTTTTCTTTGTTAAAAGAGTTGTTTCTATAATTGTTTTAATCAATTTTGAGTTAAAATTTAGTTTGCGAATGTCTATGAGATGTCAAAACAATGTAGAACCACATATCCCATTTTAGGTAATGAAATTTGCGTTTTTTTTTATGTTTAGGACTCTTTACCCCTTGTTTCTATAAATGGTCATTATTCCAGATGTAGATAAATACATTTGTTAAAAATAGTATATAAGTACCAAGAAACACCAATGGTATTCTATAATATAACTAAAACTCAATTTGGCAAACAAAAAATAATATAATTAATTTTGCTTAGACAATATAGTAGAATACTTTTAAGTTCCTTAAATGTGTTTTGAGAATAAGCTAGTGTTTTACATTAGTCTTCTTGTGCTCGTACTCCTAAATGGGGTTTCTAAGCTCTAGAATAAACATTTTGTGGGAGACTACTCAGGCATTGTTATTACAACGTCAAATGCCCAAGAGTTTTTGGTTTTAGGCAGTTCTTATAGCCTCCTTTTTAACAAATTGAATGCCATCTAGTGCATTGGCCATGATAACCTCATACTTTATCTTGTGTCATACACAAGATGACTTTCCCTTGCCTAAAGTCTTTGGATGTGTCCATTTCATACATGTTAAGAATCCTAAATAAACAAATTAGATCCTAGACTTATTTGTAGTGTTTTTGTTGTAATAATAGTAAAGAGAGCAGATGGAATTTATCGATAATCGCTTTCCAAATCAAAGTTGCAGTGATGTGAAGTTGTTGCAGGAACTCGAAACTGAGAATTACAAGAAGATGGGGGGATGAGTCTCGTATTTGCCCCCTATGGTGTAGCTAGGTGATCGCAAACCGGTCGCTAAGATAAAACAGCCCACAGGCCACTGGTAGGCGTGCACTCGCTTACCAGACCTCCACGAACCACTGAAGATTGTTGCTCAGATTTCTCAGAGAAAACAAGAATGTTGAAAAATGGTGTGTGTGTGTGTGTGTGTGTGTGTAGACTGTGTCGGCCAACACTCTTTTTATAGAGTGCTCTCATACCCAAATGGACACAAACATGTCCTTTTAGACAAGAGACTCTTCAGAACAGTGCACCTATCCAAAGAGACACAAGGAGGAAGAAGAGACACAAGAAGAAAATGTTTTAATTTGAAATTAAATTCAAAATTGAAAAGACTCAATTTAAAAAAGAAAAGGTGTAATTCGGTTAGACCAAAAAGATTCGATGCAACGTGCATACACGCGCCCTCGCCCCCGCCCCCACCCCGACTCGGCTTGGCGCACACATGTGA
>NW_010729099.1:3605220-3623040 GCF_000365185.1 Nelumbo nucifera
TGCATAGAATATCTATAATCCTCTCCTCCTATGGGTCCCAACCCATAGAGGGAGCAAAACTACAAATATACTCCACTCCCACTCCTTTCTCAAGTAGTGTGGGACAAGGAGTCATTCAATGGAGGAAAGGACAAAAAACAAGAGAGGGAGGAGAGAGATTCTTGTAAATTTGAATTTCCCTCCAACAATCCCCCACAAAAATTCAAAATTACAAGATCGAACAATCTAAGCAACGCAGTGAGAAAAGTATTCATGGTGATGTCTTTTGGACTTCAATCAACACTTAGGTATGACAGGCTATGTTACAAAGTACAGGTGGAGTTAGACTCCTTCAACCTTTCCTCCTTGTCGTAACTATCTAACCGGCCAACAAACTCAACTCACTAATTCTTTAGTGGTTCTTTTGTTTTGGAACATTTCAGCCTTGTTTCCCTCTTGGAATCATGAGTGTTTTCGAGAGTCAGCCCTAAATCTCTCTTAGAAGCGGCTACACTTCACACTCACTTAGGTCAGTTATTAGTGTGCACTACTCACACTGTTCTTTCCTAAGTCATCTAGTGATTTCCTAAGTCACTTAGGTCAGTTATTAGTGTGCACTCCTCAATCTGCAGTGAGAACTATCTTACCTCGGCATCTAAAATGGGACACAAATGATAGTGCTTTCCTAAGTCATCTAGTGATTCGTTTTTACCCATTCAACCTAATTCCAAGGATCTCCTTTCACATAGGTTGGGTGTCCATCACTAATGACTTTGTAACGGGCTTCAGTTCCATTCCTACCGATGCCTCATAAACCACTTTAGAAGTTTGTGATTTGGTTAACAAATCTACAAGGTTCTTTTCAGACCTTACAAAATCCAGAGTGATTGTACCTTCACTGAGGTATTCTCTTACCAAGTTATGCCTTAAGCAGATGTGCCTTCTTTTACCGTTGTACGTCTGATTCTTGGCTATGGCTATTACTGCTTGGCTATCCCAATGGAGAGATATGGACAGAACCGGTCGTGGCCAAAGTGGTATATCTTCCAGCAAGTTCCTTAGCCACTCTGCCTTGGACCACGCCAATTCTAGTGCAATGAACTCAGCCTCCATTGTTGAACTTGTTTTGCATGATTGCTTTACCAATTTCCACGATACTGTTCCTCCACCTAGAATAAACACATATCCACTGGTGGAAGTACTATCCTTAGAATCTGAAATCAAATTCGCATCAGTAAAGCCTTCTAAAACATGAGGAAAACCTGAGTAATGTAAACCAAAGTTTATGGTTCCTTTTAAATATTTTAATAATTTACTAAAGCTTCCCAATGTTCATTTCCGGGATTATGAGTATGCTGACTTAATTTTCCTACAACTATAGTTATGCCTGGTCTTGTACAGTTCATTAAGTAAGATACAGATCTAAATATACTTGCATACTTCTTTTGTGAAACAGGTTCTCCTACATGTTTTTTTAAGTGAATACTACAGTCAAGAAGTGTTTTAATTGGTTTACAATCATAGTGTCCAAATTTCCTAAGAATAGTCTCTACATAATGTGATTGGAAGAGAATAAAGTTTCCTTGTTCTTTATGGATTTTAATCCCTAAGATTACATAGCCTCACCTAAGTCCTTGGTATCAAATTTGTACATTAGAAATTGTTTCGTTTCTTTTACTACCTCTAGACTAGTTCTCATTATTAGCATATCATCAATATATAGACTGATCACGACTCCTGTTTTATTTTCAAATTTTCTTTAGACACATCTATCAAAATCATTTATGCTATATCCATTATTTACTAACACATTATCAAATTTTTCATGCCATTGTTTGGGAGCTTGTTTTAAGCATTACAAAGACTTAATTAAGTTACAAACTTTATTTTATTGTCTTGGCATTATGAAGCCTTCAGGTTGTTTAATGTAAATTTTTTCCTCTAATTAAGAAAGTTGTTTTCATATCCATTTGATAAACTACCAGCTTATAAATCGATGCTATAGCAAACAAAACCCTGATTGTTGTTAACCTTGCAACCAAGGAGTAGGTGTCAAAGAAGTCTATATCTTTCATTTGTCTAAACCCCTTCGCAACTAACCTGGCCTTGAATTTAACTGTTGTGCCATCTGGTTTTATTTTTTTCTTAAAAATCCACTTAGAATCTAGTGTTTTAGTTCCAGGTGAGATCTACAAGTTCCCAAATGTGATTAGTGACTAAAGAGTTTATTTCACTTTTTATGACTTCTTTCCAAAATACTGCATCAGGTAAAGTTACAGCTTCCTGATAGGTTATTAGGTTCTTGTCCACCAGAAATGTGAACATTCCGTCACCCAAATTTGTTTTTCTTCTCTGCCTTTTTCTTCTCCTTAAGTCTGGGTCTTGCCTAAGTGAACTACTGATTCCTTGAGCACTCACTTGTTGTTGGTTTCTAACTTGATTTTGAGAAAGTACCCTATTTAATGTTTCTTTTCTCCAAGGGAAGATGTGCTCAAAGAATTATGCATCTCGAGACTCTATTATTGTGTTACTTTCGACAACATTTTCAATTACTTTAATTACAATGAACCGATAAGCCGCACTATTTTGTTCAGAGCCAATGAACACAGTCACAGGTTTTCGGTCCTAATTTCTTTCTTTTAGGTTCAAGTATTACAACCTTTGCTAGGCAACCCCAAAATTTTAGATAGTTCAAACTAGGTTTTCTGTTATGCCAAAGTTCAAAGGGAATCTGTCTTTTCTTCTTAGGTGGTATTCTATTATATAAGTGACAAGCCATTAGGATTGCTTCCCCCCACAAATTCAGAGGTGTACCTGAACTAATTAACATTGCATTCATCATTTCTTTTAGTGTTTTGTTAAGTCTTTCTGCAACTCCATTATATTCAAGTTGATAGGGAGTTGTGATTTCATGTATGATTTCATTTTCTTCAAAGAATTTTCTAATGGTTTGCCCATCATACTCAATTCCTTTATCTGTTCTAAGTGTTTTTATTTTATTTCCTAATTGATTTTCTACTTCAGTTTTGTAGTTTATGAAAGTTTGATCAGCCTCATTTTTTGATCTAAGTAGAATTACTTTTGCATATCTAGAAAAGTCATTCGTAAAGGTTATATAGTATCTTTTTCCTCCTCTAGTTTCATGACATTTAAGGTCTCCTAGATCACTATGAATAAGTTGTAATTTATTTTCTCTTTGTACACTTTTATGAGATTTCTTAGTAAATTTTGCTTCTATACATACTTGGCATTTTTCATTTGTAAAATTAATAGGAACATTCAAAACTCCTAATTTACATAATCGTTCAAAATAAGAAGCACTACGATGTCCTAGTCTAACATGCCAAATATCAAAAGATTCAACAATATAAATAGAAGAAGAAGTAGTTTTATTCATAATAATATCATAGATGTTCAGTATAAATAATCCACCAACATTGTACCATTTTCTAATAAATACATTATTTTTAGTCAAAACGGCCTTGTCTGCTTCAAATGTGAGCTTCAGTCCTACTTTGTTGAGAAGTTCTCCTGATACCAAGTTTCATCGGATTTCCGGCACATGCAGTACGTCATTCAACATTATGATTTTGACCGAGTTGTATACTCATAGAAGGAATTGTGATCCCCACATATGTGCTTGGTAGCACCAATGTCCAGTACCCACTCCTTCGGCTTATCAACTAAGTTTACCTCAGTTACCACTACTGCGATAACATCCTCAATCAAATTGACTTTCGATTTCCCAGAGTCCTTCTTTCGGTACCGGCAGTCCTTCTTGTAATGTCTGGGTTTGCCACATATACATAGCAATTTCTTTTCTTTTGTTGTTTCTTGAATTTCTGATCATTTTTCACATTCAAGTTATTTTTGAATTTTGTAGTCTTTTCCTCCACCAAATTGGTTTTGGAAAACTGGTCATCATCTTTCTTTCTGTTCTTTTCTTCAATATTAATTCGGACCACCACTTGGTCCAAAGTAGTGTCTTTCCTCTTGTTCTTCATACTAGTCTTGAAATCATTCCATGTATGTGGCAATGGTAGTTTTTCTATGAGAGAACCGACAATGAATTCATCTGGCAATACCATGCCTTCCTTTGCTAGTTCCCCCACAAGAACCTAGAACTCATCTATTTGAGCAAACACGTCTATGTCTTCTTTCATGGTGAAGCGTAGGAAATTGGCAATGAAATATTTCTTGTTTTCGGCATTTTCTAGAGCAAACTTAGTGTCAATGCATTCCAAATTTCATAGGTATAATTATAGGAAGAATAAACATTGTACAGTTCATTGGACAAGCAGTTTAGGATATGGTTGGGGCAGAGGTGGTCGGCTATAGTCCAATGTTCTGCAACAACAGAATGGGCTGGTTCCTCCATGTTTAATGGGTTCAGTTCAGTCAAAGCAAAAGCTACCCCTAACTGCTCTAAGGCAAACAACAAGCATTGTCTCCAACGCTTGTAGTTGGTTCCATTTTAGAAAAATTGGGAACTGTTGACAGTATCCGATTCCTCATGAAGGGGTTAACAGAGATAGGTTCCATAAGTATGATTTTAAGAATGTTGTAGTAATAGTAAAGAGAGCAGATGAAATTTATTGTTTATTACTTTCCAAACCAAAGTTGTAGTGATGTGAAGTTGTTGCAGGAACTCGAAATTGGGAATTGCTGGAAGATGGAGGGTTGAGTCCTACCACTTGGTTACTCTCCTTAAAACCATATTTTCCCTCTATGGTGCAGCCGGGTGATTGCAAACCGGTCACCAAGATAAAATAGCCCACATGCCATTGGTAGGCATGCACTCGCTTATCAGACTTCCATGAACCATTGAAGATTGTTGCTCAGATTTCTTAGAAGAAACAAGAATGTCGAAAAATGGTGTGTGTGTGTGTGTATAGACTGGGTCGGCCAACACTCTTCTTATATAGTGCTCTCAGACCCGAATGGACACAGATGTATCCTTTCAGATAGAAGACTCTTCAGAACAATGCACCTATTTGAACAGACACAAGGAGGAAGAAGAGACACGAGAAGAAAACGTTTTAATTTGAAATTAAATTCAAAATTGAAAATACTCAATTTATAAAAGAAAATGTTTAATTCAGTTAGACCAAAAAGATTCAGTGCAACGTGCGTACACGCACACGCACACACACACGAGAGAGGGAGCATTGGGATTCTTTCTCTGCCTTTTGGAATTCTCTCATCGGAGCTGCTGCTGTTGTTGTTGAAGAGCAGCGAGCTGTGCTGCCTCCACTGCCTTGTTATTTGTTGGTGGGAAGTTGGTTTATGGAGAAGCAATAAATAGTGTTCTTGCAAGATCAAGTACAGAAGTATAGGGTAATGGCCTATGGTGTTACAAAGATTGTTGTGGCTTTAAAAAATTCTTATTGATTTAGGGATAAAAGTGGTTAGTCATCTCAAATTATATTGTAACAACAAGGTTGCAATCAATATGGATGGTAGATGAATACTTCGTTTGAGGAAGGATTGAGTCTGGTGAACTTTGTATTTCTTATACATACCATCAAAGATATAACTAGTTGATGTTCTAACCAAAGGTTTACCTTCAAGAAAGTTTCATATATTACTTTACAATTTGGGCATGATAAACATTTAAGCTCGGGTTGAGGGGAGTGTTGTGATAAGTGGTCGCATGCGTGGCCCTATATTCTTATGCTTATGTTTTAAGTGTATTAGTGGGCCTTAAGTTATTAGGCTTATCTTAGTTTTATGTATTTAGCTTTTAAGTCATTGCTAATTAATAGGGCTGCAAGTCGGGCCTGGTTAGGTTGGATTTAGGTCAACCCTAACCCAACCCTAAGTTCTAAACCCCAACCCTAACCCTAATCCAACCCGATCAGTCCAACCCTAACCCTAACTAAATTCCTTCAATCCTAACCCAATCCAACCCAACCTGAAGTCAATTTCGGGTTGGGCCCAACCCAAACCTCTTCCCACCCTTAAAACCTTATAGAATTTCTCGATTTTAGATCTTAACTCAACTTTCACTACATATATTAATCCTATATTTCATTAGTATTTGTTTGTTGACGTTTTTTTTTTTTTTTGTTCTTTTGGTACAAAATTCAGAAAAACAGGTGTTAGAAATGATTATAGTTTATTATGAGTTATGGCTTATGATAGATCTTTCTTTGGTGGCAAACAACATAGAGGAGATGAAGAATAAAATTTTCAAAAAAAACATAAAATAATGTTATTAAGGTTTTAGTCTTTCTGATTAGGATTAAGTGAAGTGATTATCTTAAAAGAAATACATGATACTATGTAGTGAGGGTTATACAAATATCATGCATCTAAACAAATGAATGTATATTATATATATTACATATAACATATATTTATATATTACATGTACTAAAGAGTCGGGTTCGGGTTGGGTCAGGTTGGCTAAGGATCCAACCCTAACCTAACCCGAAGTAAAGTTGGGTTCATGAATTTCAACCTTACCCGAACATCAACTCAACCCAATCCAATCCAACTTTTTCGGGTTGAGTTAGGATTAGGTTCGGGCCAACCTGGCCCAAGTTGCAGCCTTACTAATCAAGGGTATTTATGTGCATTCATGTAACAATATGAAGTTAATATAAGTCCTACTTTAGGGCTGATTGGAAGTTATGTTGTCGCCCATCCATTCTATTCTATTTCTTTCTTTCTTACTTCTCTCCTCATCCATCTCTCTTGGTGTCGGGAATCATGCCCATAGTAGGATTCACACAACAATACATTACACACCTTGTCAGTCAAACAATTAGAATTAGTCATCTGGTCAAACGGCATACCATCTAATTGAACCCAAAGATAGACATACCTTAAAGGAACCTCCTTATCTAGAGTTGTAGTCACTACGGGAAAATGGGGCTATAGCAACGACACTTTAGCTATGGTCAAGAAAACTGTAGCTAAAACATCAAATATAACGATGGGCAATTTAATGTTAGTTGCTAGAAGTCAAATTTCTTGTAGTAATTTCTTTTGATAAGCAATTTGGTAGAAAGTTTTATGGCTTAAAATGTTTTTTCTTTTAATTTGCTTAGCTCCAAAAACTTTATCCCAAATACCATTTCCCCCCAAAGTTAGCCTCCAAGCTTAATTATTTGGCTAAGAAGGCTTTGTTGAAGCACCCAAGGTATTGTAATCAAATGGTGGGACCTATTCCCATTCCAAGTAATTGTGAAAAAAGTAGGAATGGAAATTTTTACCCTACCCGGGGGAAACCTGCCCCCTACCCTCCCCAATGGGGTGGGTTTTTTTGCTAAAATGATGGGTTACGGCACAGGTACGGGTTTTGGGATTTTACAACCTGTATGGGTACTAGGTGTTGATTTTAATAATATTTTGAATTTTATATGAAGGATAATTGCTAGTTTATATTTTTTTTACATGTCTTAATCAAATAATTAGAAACTGTGATGTTTATTTGTGTTATTTTACTTATTTATTGCTTATATATGACAAGAAATAATAGAAAATTAGATGTTAGTTTTAAACTCAACCCGCCCTATCCTTGAATGTGGGGAGAGCTTTATACTATCATGTGTGGGGAGGGTTTGGATTCTCAAAATCCAACCTGCTATGGGTTTTTGGGCAGGTATGGGTTGGGAAGTTTAGGGAGACGGGTAAATCCTAGAATTTATAAAACCCTTCTCGAACCTGCCCCGTTGCCATCCCTAGAAAAAAACATATTAAAAAAAGAAAATGTTTGCTATAATTTCGTAAACAGTAGTGTTTTGATGGGATTTTGTAAAGTACAAAGTCATTTGCTTTGCAACTCTGTTAAGTGAATTAAGATTCAGTCCTCACAAAACCGTTGTGAGTCCTCACTCCCTTGCAGTTATGCATTGAAAATATCTCCTTATGAATAAAAACATAAAATTATAAAGACGTTCCAAATTCCTATTAGAGATATTCCCAATGTATGACTGTAAAAGATTTTAAAGACGATTTTGTGAGGACTGAATCCAAATTCCTATTAAACGGATTATAAATGAATCCATTAATACCCATGATCACACCGAACCTAGATGATACGGATGGTTTGAATAATCTTTTAGGTAAATGAATCTTTATAGAAGTGCTCATCGCAACAGTACTGATCAATAAAGATAATGCTTTTGGTTTGGAAGCTTATAAGCTATTATATTAATTATAATCCATATTTTACATTAGGCATATATTATATGGATTTCAAGAATTGTTGCATTTCATTCCTATACATTTTTTTTCTTTTTTTAATACATTTTTTCCAACCCAAATGCAAACCGATATATGCATATTTGGCAAATAATGAGCATCACAAAACACTGTCAGCTGTTGGATTCATCTATTTATTGCTTCTTGGAGTCCCAACTTGAGAAGCTCCTCAAACCTGACATTTAAAACCTGCTGCTCACCCTGCACTTGTCTTTAGTTAAAACAAAGCTTATGGCAGCCTTTGAATGATGACTGAGTACTTTCAAATAGTAGGGGTGCAACTTGGACGGTCTCAGGTCGGGCTTTTGAAAGAATTTGAATGGGCCTAGATTGAAGGCCCAAGCCCTAAGTAGTGTACACCCCTCCGGCTCTCCCTAGTATGCTTTCCATAGGAAAAGTTGAAATCTGATTTTTTTTTTTTTTCATGCCCTTCCACCCCACTAGTGCTGAGGAGCTTGGATGAAATGTCATGAAGCTTTTATAGGTAGATTTTACAGAACAAACATATGAATTTGAATATTTTCAAAGCAATGTATACTTTTCCATGTTTGAACATGAATTTTTTATTTAGAAGTTGTGAGTTCCATTCACTTTCACATATTTTTATATTATTGAATATGTAATTATTCTTGGTAATTGGGAGTAGAATTTTAGGTTTTAAAACTGTAGCAGTAATAACAACTCATGACTAACAACAATTTATGCTTTATGCTTGTGGAAATTAATGAAAGATGGGATCAAGAGGATGGTCTTGTAATTTTCTGAGCTTCAAAGGGCACCTGCAAAATTTTGAATTGTTCTTCTTGTTTTCCCATTTTTCCTTAGGCTTTCAACTTTTTTTTTTTGGTGAGAAAGAATTTGACTTATTCACTAATTTTAATAATTATATAATCTTAATAGTTTATCTATCTAATGGGTTTGGATAGTAGGTTTGTGTGTGCATTAAATAATATCACAAGGTGGCGTTTGCAAGCATTTGAAAATTGAGTTTGAATTTGAATTATATTTATGTATGTGTGGTGGGTAGTTAGGGTTTCAAATGGATCATATGGAACCAGATATACCTACCATGAGTTTGATTTTTTTAAGGATAAATTACAAAGACTACCCTTGTACAGTGGGGTCAGTGACAAAGACCCTCTACCCTTTAGTTTGCCACCTTGAACTTTAGCCATTAGAGAAAGACCCATTAGCATTCCGTTAATTAACTTCGAAAAAGATTCTTGTCTGTCTATTCAAAGCTTTCTAAATGCCCAAACCATCCTATTCTTTAATTTATGAAATCATCTTACTTTATTATACTGTTCATTGTTTTTCCCCGCTCTCCTTTCTGATCCGTTCATGCATTCCAAATGCTTAATACAACGAGTGTTGAGGTCTAAATCTCTCTTTAATCTTTCAAATTTGAATGACCCCTGTTCTCTAGAGAAAAGCAGAGATGTGCTCATGGAAAGAATTGCATTTCTAGTGCACTTGTTTTCTATCTTCTTCATAGTGCTTCGGTGAATAATGGATAGTCCAGGTAGTCAGTCAAGCACTTGTGTAACTCAATTAGAATTAAGTTTTGTCTATGGTATTCCAAGAAATAGAAACAGTTATTCAGAAGAAGTCTTATAGAACAGTTTCTCTGTCTTCAGTTTTTCTCTTTTAATTTGTCTTCCTTTTCTTTTGTTTTCTTTAGGAAATAAGATAAATTTCAATTCAATGGAATACAGATTTTTTTGTTCTTTCCTTGATTGGCAACTCAGAGGATCAAAACGAAGATTTCTTATATGAACAACAAAAGCAGAAACTTGATATGTTTACTGAGAATTTACAAGATACAGATAGGACTCGGCCCCACAAAAATCTACTCTTTGCTTTTTTACATTGACCATCCAAAGGAGAAAGGCTAATGAACAGAACTAAACTCACCTCTACAGATGATAAACAGACCCCAACTCAAATCAACCCACTGATGAATACCTATGTAGACTCTGAATCAAAATCGAAGTATTTCTTCTAATCTTCTCACTTTCACCTTCTAGGAATCCAAAACAAATTTCTTCAGTGTCCTCGCTCTTAGCCTCCCAACACATTCATTGGTTGCAAGAACAGAGTGAGTTTAATGTGGATAACGCATGTTGTACACTGCGTGGACTTCCATTCAGCAACACTCTGACCAAAATCTGGACAAAACCATCAAACTTTTCATTTCTTCTCTCCCTTCTCTACACTTGGCCAACAAGCTTAGAACCTCAATAGCCCTTTCAACATAGAACCATCCATTTCGATCAAAATTGGCACCGACCCACATTCAACAGCTCTCCTCTTGTTATCATAGAAGAAACATAGGGTGTAAAGAGCCACCGCTGCTTCTTTACTCCCCTTCCCATTGCCGTCTCAAAGGCTCAGTTTGGAAGGAGTACAAATACAAATCCGTAGAGTGCAAAACCTTGTATTTTATATTATTTTGTATGTATTTATACAGTACATATTTGTATTTGTACTCCTTCAAACTGAGCTGAAGGAGCAAACCCTTCCCATTGCCGTCTCAAAGGCTCAGTTTGGAAGGAGTACAAATACAAATCCATAGAGTGCAAAACCTTATATTTTGTATTATTTTATATATATTTACACAGTACATATTTGTATTTATACTCCTTCCAAATTGAATTGAAGGATCAAACAAAACAATACCTCTGATTGTAAACGGGAAGGCACTGATGGTCACCTTGTTCACTTCCACGACGGCTAGGCTCGTTAGCATCGTTGCTGCAAGCACCTTAGAGTTGGGCATCCCAGATTGCAAATCAGAAACAACACGACCAATTGCTCCCCCGGCAACCAAACCCACCTTATTGTCATCATCCAAACTGAGGTTCAAGAGAAGTGAAAGCACTGATTCTTGGATATTGGAATCCTCAGAGCCAACACAATTGAGAACGACAGAAACGGCATCGGACTCGGTCAACTTCTGGCGTAAGGCGGGTTTCCGGTTGAGGTGAGTGGAGATTAGGATCTGGGGTTGTGGTTGAGAGTGTAGCTTTGGAGGGGAAGAGAGGGTGAAATTAGAAATGAGGCTTTTGAGAGCGTGGCTGGGGATGAGCGATGGGTGTTGCCGAAGGGGCAGTTTGGTGATTGGGCAGGTCTGGTTGCTAGCATCCAATCACCATTGAATGAAAGGCCAGTTGAAGGTGTGTTCGGGTGGACTTGCACTTTGCTGAGAAGCAGTGGAGGTATTTTAGCAATGTTTTTGAACCGTCGTTGACCCGGATGGTCGGACCGTTCAGCCCGGAAATCGTCCAAGCAATCAGTTCCATTTCACCCTCGACTCGCTCTTGGGTCAAAAATCATTGATTGTCAGAAAACCGCTGACCCGGGCGGTCGAACCGTCGGTTCGTTTGACCCAGACAGCGGTTCGTGGTTTGAGAAATTACAGAGAGGGAGATACTCTGAGTCTGAGACACGAACTCAAATCTGATATCTAGAGAGACTGAGAGAGAGAGAGAAGAAAAAGAAGAAGTAGAAAAAGTTGCAGTTTTCTCAGATCTCAGATCCAGATCTAAGAAAAAACGAAAAATCAATCTCAAATCTGAAATCTGAGAACTCATATCTCAGATCTGAGATCTGTCATCTGCTCTGTTACCGCCGTTGCCATCTCGTCGTCGCTGTCGCTGGTGAACGTCGAATCCATTCTCCTCCTCTTCCTTCTTCTTCCCTCCTTTCCTCTTTCTTTCCTTCCTTTTCTTTCTCTTCTTTCCTTTTTTTTTTCTTTTCTCCTTCCTTTCTTTCTTTCCTTCTCTTCTTTCTCAGCCGACAAAAGGCTCTCTTCTCCACTCCTCCTTTCTCATATACTATTTCACTATTGTTATCTTGCCCTAATGCAAACCGCCCGAACCGTTTGACCCGAAAATCGGTAGCTAGAACAGTTCCATTTTTTGGTCAGTTTTTAAAACCTTGTATTTTGTGCTATATTTGATTTGAAAGAAAAGATAGGAAAAGGAAGGGAAAAATATCAAAACTTATACAAGGCTTATAAAAGTTTCCTTGCCTTTCCTTTCCTTGAAACCAAACATAGCCTTAGGGTTGGTTAGGTTTTTAGAGAAAATGGTAAGAAAAAGAAAATAGAGAAAGTTGGGTGGGATAATTTTGGTAATTTAATGCCTTTCGTCATTTGACTTAACAATGGAATGGGTATTTGTCACAACGTAAAAGTTAGGAGGGTCTTTTGTTGTAAATTAAGGTATAGAGGGATCTTTGTCATTGACCCCATAGTATGGGAATTGGGGGTCCTTGTAATTTACCCTTTTTTAATAACATAATGATCAGAATCCAATGGATTTAGGTTGAATTTGGATCAGATTTGCATATTGAACATTAATAGATTAAATTAAAAATGATTAAAATAATAATATAGCTTTACAAAATATCCTAATAAAAATGACATTAATATTATATATCTTGAATAAAATGAATTAAAAATCATTTTCACGAGGGTTGGATCTGTGACTCTTTTAGTTAAAATACAACATTCATTTACTATCTTTACTAAGAGACACAATGCAAAATTTTTATGCAAACAAAAGCATATTTGAATATATATTATCAGAGCGGGTAGAGTTGTTCATATTTAACCAGATTATAAATAAATCAAATTCAGATTACATTTAATTGGATAGGATTTGAGTTCGCATAAATGTTGTTTTATACTTTTTTTAAGGTTTATTAATTTTTTTACAGGTCTATAAATTGAGATCCGAATCCAATGATATGCCTCAATTTTGTTATAGAAAGTGCAGATAAACGCTACACAAATCCAATTCAAAGCATTCGTTTTCAAGTCTAAAGAGAGGATGGGTAAAGGGATGAATACAAGTGGGATACTCTGAAAGCATGCTATCCGATCATACAAGTATGGAAGATATTCTTGATGTATGGCTGGTTGGTGTATACACAATTTTTTATTGCAAGATACCTCTGTTCCAAAGAATATGAACCACCATATATAAATAGAAAAAAGAAAGAAAGAAAGAAAGAGATAGAGCCCAGAACAAATCAGCTAACTACGAGTGTGAGGCCCATGAGAATAAGTCCAAATCCAACTAACTCATGGTGAAAGATTTTTCCTAGAAGCAGCCAACTGCCTCATATTTAAATAGAAATCTCAAACTTGGGAAAGAATTATTATTCTAATCTTAGCAATTCTGGTCTTTCCAAGTTTTCTGACAATCATAAAAACCTTTCTTATAGTTTCATTTTAATAAATACCTCCCCTGAATTTTTGAAAAATTCAACAAAAACCTCCCTTCCATCACTGTCTTAGACGGAAAACGTTAGATTGATCCACCAGTTTTTTCCAAATACCCATTCTACCTTTTTATAAATTATTTTACATACAAAATTACTGAAATAACCCCATTTTAACTCAACAAAAACCTCTTTTAATGATCATTTCAATAATTTTACAGGAAAAATTACTGAAATATGTTTTTTTGTTGAGTTAAAATGGGATTATTTCAGTAATTTTTTATGTAAAATAATTTATAAAAAGGTAGAATGGATATTTGGAAAAAAATGGTGCATCAATTTAATGTTTTTTGTCTGGGACGGTAACCGAAAAGAGGTTTTTGTTGAGTTTCTCAAAAGTTCAGAAAAAATATTTATTAAAATGAAACTATAAGAGAGGTTTTTATGATTGTTAGAAACATCAGGAAAATTTTTTGTATTTTACCCAAATTTTTTTCTA
Source organism: Nelumbo nucifera (assembly GCF_000365185.1). The sequence goes on from NW_010729099.1 coordinate 3,619,139, forward strand.
GAATCATGTTTGTCAATCCCAATCCAAGCCTGACTTGAATTGTGTTAGATTAAGCTTGGATTGGACCTGAATTGACATATTTGGGTTTGACCTCGGGTTGAAAGGTTTTAACTAACAAAAGATTTTTGGATATGCAAAACTAACAAGAAGGCCCTTAGTGAAAACATCAAAAGTGCTAAAAACATTCTGCAACGAAGTCGTTTACCCGAAAAAAAAAAAAAAAACCTGAATTCAACCACGTCAAACATAAAGACTCATATCCACTTCTTATCAGGAGGAAACCAACTACAGTGACGACTGAAAAACTGAACTGTTTCAGAGATTTCTCCGCTCTCCTCCCATCAGTTGTGCATCAGATCCTCAATCAGGCGTCCTAATGAAGCAAATGAAGACCCACTTTCAATGAAAACCGCTCTACTCTTCTCTCCCATCTCTTTAACCCTTCTTTTCACCTCACTGTCACCGACCATCAGAGCCCTTATACTTCTCTCCACCTCCTCTGCACTCGCCAAATCCACTCCGTTCCTGTATTTCAACCTCAACTCCACCGCCAACCCCAATTCCTTTACCAACTGAAACGCATTTAGATGCTGCTCCCCATAGAGTGGCCATGTCGCCAGAGGTACACCATGCCATAGACTCGCCAGTATCGAGTTCCATCCGCAGTGAGATACGAACCCTCCGATGGCTGGGTGGGCCAGGACCTTTACCTGAGGTACCCACCCACGGATCATCCCCCTTCCCTCCGTTCGTTCCAAGAACCCATCAGGCAAAACTTCCTCCGGATTCGGATAAGCACCGGACATGATCATACCCTTCTCCTTACTTGCTTGACGGAGCGACCACAAGAACCGGTGACCACTCCGCTCAAGGCCAATGGCTATCTCCTTTACCTGAGCTTTGTCAAAGCCGCCCAAGCTGCCGAAGCACAGGAGCACCACCGACAACGGAGGCTGTTCGTCGAGCCATTTCATGATTTCCTTGTACTGGGTGGGGTGGGACAGCGAGTGCGACGACCGACCCTCAAGATCAAGCAACGGCCCAACCGGATAAACCTTCGGTGTTTGACCATCAGACAGCGAGTTAATGGCATGGGATTCAAGCTCGTCAAACGTATTTATTATGATGCCCTTCGTTTCCTTGAACCTGCGGCAGTGATAAAGGAACCATTTATAGCCATCTTCGTTTCCGTTCCATATGGGCTTAGGCAAGGAGAATGGAGAAACTGGGTTGACAAAAGTTGGGAATTTTAACTCAGTGTCCGCGTCTTTAAACTCGGTGGCAGTGGGAATCTGAGTATCGAGTGTTGGTAGGTGGAGCATAAGACCCAGTAGGCCAGCGGTAGAAGAGAAGAACAAGTACGAAGGGATGCCGAACTCGTTGGCTACATCGATCATGGAGGTGCAGAAGAAATCGATCACCAACCCAGCGACTCGAACCGTACCAGCACCCGAACAGGACGATATAAGTTGGGTGAGAGCGTTCCTAACGTGTGGTTTGTGACTTTGAATGAAGAGAGATGCAAACCCTTCTGGACTTGTATAAACTTCTGGCGACGGTGGATCGACCTGAGGCAGAGCAATGAAACGGATGGCAGGGATAGAGGCAGCAAGCGATTCGACATAAGGGTCAATACCGCAAGAAGATGGTGGCTGCATACACAGGACGGTAATGGAGAGACGATCATCTCGATCGATAATTCGCTTCGCGAGCTCAACCGTTGAGAACAGGTGACCAGCTCCACATACAGGAAAGAACACGAGCTCTATTTTCTCCATCCCTTCTCTTTTATTGTTTTCCAATCCGTTACGGTCGCAGCTCATCGTACCTTTTGTAACTTTTTGTCCTGAATATCAATAAAAGATAATATTTTTATAAAATAACTAAGTTTTTAGTAAATGACACTGTTCATTTACTTCAATGACACTGTTTTTAACTAAGTTTTTAACGAGGGTTTTAACAATGACACTGTTCATCTACTTCAAGTGGAATTATCCAGCAAGAGCCAAATCAAACTGGCGAGTGAAGAAAGAGATGATTGTTTCATTGCCTTTCGTGCCTTCAGCATTTTTTTTCCTAATTTCCAATGAATAAATACAATGGACGCGCAATACCGCAATCCAACCATCACCTTAATGGCACGAAATAGGAACACGAAAGTGGGTTTTTTTTTTTTCTCTGTAAAAATAAAACTAATATTACAGTATTTAAGGAAGTCAAGTATTCCAAATATGCAATTAAGCTTTTGGCAAAGTGAAAAAACTTCAAATTTCAAAAACCTGATGAATTGACTGAATATAAAGGGTCTGGAACACATCAAAGCTGCTAAGAGGTGAAAATAGATATTAGGAGGGTTTATTGAGATAGATGGATGGTGTTGAAAAGGTAAAAGATAAGTCAGGCCCAATAACTCCTCGTCCGTCGGATAAAACCGGTAGCCCGGCGGCAATGCTAACTGGGAAGTAGGGACTCTCTCTGACGTCACCATCGGCGGTGTTCTTCCTTTCCTCGGCGACTGGCTGGGTTGATCTCTGTTTCGGTAGTAGAGGGAGGAAAGAGGAGAAGCAAATTGATTATTTTAATATCTTTTTTTCTTCTTTGAGACTCGAGCTAGCAGGGGTTATATATAGGATTTCTAGCAGAGGAAGATGATGAACAGTATCATTGCCGTTCCTTGATATTTTTCAAAACAAAGTTATCTTATTTTGGCTATTATTGAACCTGATGAAGGAAGATTTGGCCCGATCTCGCAAATCACGCCACGTGGCAAAAAACAAGTAGCTCGGCACTTAAAACAGCGTACCGAGGGTACAAACACCAAAGGGAAGAGACCAGCGGTCCGAACTCCCCTCAAGGAGACCGAACTCCCCTCGAGGAGACCAACTCCCTACAAGGGGCCCGAACTCCCTACTTAGAGCTCGAACTCCCTACGAGGAGCCCGAACTCCCTACAAGGGGCCCGAACTCCCTACTTAGAGCTCGAACTCCCTACGAGGAGCCCGAACTCCCAACAAGGGGCCTGAACTCCCTACTTAGAGCTCGAACTCCCTGCGAAGAGCCCAAACCTTCCCTTTGGCCCCGAGTCACACAAAGCAGAGACCCGAACTGGCCCGTCTTATGACAGTTCGGGACACCCCCCTATCCGAACTCAAGACTTCGCCTCACGCACCGCTCCAGGCACTTCACCTCCAGAGCCTTGAACTGGACGAACCACACCGTACCTGACACCAAAGGAGTCCGTATCCAAGGGTGGCGCACCGGACTGACCTGGGATCTGACGCTTGATGGCCGCAGTTCAACGGCCACCTGCCACCGTCACCTGCCACCGCCATCTCCAGTTACAGAGATGGCTCCGACAAAAAGAGCAGTGACGGTTCTGCCCCAGCAGAGGCAATGACGCCCGAACTGGCAGAAGCACGGAAATCATCATTCCCGACCTGACAGAAGTCTAGGAGTGAGTGCGTGAGGTGGTTATAAAAGGCTCTCCACCCCCCAAAGAGGAGGTATGCAAACTTTGCGCTATCTGGTTTTATCTTGCCTTTGAAGGATTCTAACTTAATCTTCGGAGCCTTTACACCGGGTTCTCCCCGGAGTTTCCTCATCTCCTCCATTTCAGGTTCCCCTCTACTTAGTTCAGAGGCAAGGTCGTTGACAGCTAAGACCGGCCAGATTAAGCATCATCAATTGGCGCCGTCTGTGGGAACGCTTCAAAAAGCCTCCCTCCAAACCCTCATAACCCCTTTTCTTCAAAAAACCCAACACTCATGGCCTCTTCCAGCAACGCCGGACGTGGCACGGAGACAAACACCACCGGGGAACAACTTTAAGTTCCCGTGGTGTGCGTTGGACAGTTCACCATCCCCCTTTCGGTGGATGGGATCCCCAGCTTGAATGCGCCACAAG
>NW_010729099.1:3629573-3717700 GCF_000365185.1 Nelumbo nucifera
CGAGAGGTGGACGCCAAACTACCCGAAGCGCCACGGCCTACAAGCCCGAACTCTTCCTCGAGCTCTACCTCCGGCTCGCTAGGGCTATCGGGGGATGCAACTCGGTTCGTAGAACCTGCATCAAACCAGCTAAAAGGACTATCTGAGCCATCCGAGCTAGACATCAGGTGTGAGAAGATCCAGGAAAGTACTCACCTGGACAAAGGCTGTAAACCACAGCATCTCGGACGAGCGGAAGACCTTGAGCGCGAACTAAAAAAACCTGGACGCGAACTGAATGCGAGCTGAAACTTAGACGCGAGCTCGAGAGAAATACARAAGTGACAACAACTGGGGTCCCCCCCGCTATTTATACTCACAGTGACCGAAAGGCAACGGCTTAGATCAAAGCCAATCCGACGGCCTACAGCCACACTAACCACACGTCCCCCGAGACCGAGACGTGATTGGCGCACGTCTTTCTGAAACTGACAGAGCGCCGACGCGCATCTTTTCGAAACTGACGGAATGCCAGCGCACGTCTCCTCAGTAAAAGCGGTAGCGACACGTCTTTTTCAAATTTGAAAAGACGCCCGCTATCGCGCCCCCCAAGTGGCGTGCTTTTTTGAAATTCCGAAATAAAGTGCGCGTCGCCAAATCTATCAGCGTTTAGGCAGGCCGGCGCGCTTCCCGCCTAATGGACACTCGAAGAAGCCCAAGGAACCATGACAACGCACCTCGCGCCGGCAGAACCAAGATTCAAAGTGCAGGGCAAATCTACCTGACACCTTGCGAACTCCCCGCGCCAGGGCAAGACCCTTAGCACGAGGAGTGGGGGGCAATTGATGAAGGAAGATTTGGCCCGACCTCGCAAATCATGCCACGTGGCAAAAAACAAGTAGCTTGGCACTTAAAACAGCGTACCGAGGGTACAAACACCAAAGGGAAGAGACCAGTGGTCCGAACTCCCCTCAAGGAGACCGAACTCCCCTCGAGGAGACCAACTCCCCACAAGGGGCCCGAACTCCCTACTTAGAGCTCGAACTCCCTACGAGGAGCCCGAACTCCCTACAAGGGGCCTGAACTCCCTACTTAGAGCTCGAAATCCCTGCGAAGAGCCCAAACCCTCCCTTTGGCCCCGAGTCACACAAAGCAGAGACCCGAACTGGCCCGTCTTATGACAGTTCGGGACACTCCCCTATCCGAACTCAAGACTTCACCTCACGCACCGCTCCAGGCACTTCACCTCCAGAGCCTTGAACTGGACGAACCACACTATACCTGACACCAAAGGAGTCCGTATCCAGGGGTGGCGCACCTGACTAACCTGGGATCTGACACTTGATGGCCGCACTTCAACGGCCACCTGCCACCATCACCTGCCACCGCCATCTCCAGTTACAGAGACGGCTTCGACAAAAAGGGTAGTGACGGTTCTGCCCCAGCAGAGGCAATGACGCCCGAACTGGCAGAAGCACGGAAATCATCATTCCCAACCTGACAGAAGTCTAGGAGTGAGTGCGCGAGGTGGTTATAAAAGGCTCTCCACCCCCCCAAAGAGGAGGTATGCAAACTTTGCGCTATCTAGTTTTATCTTGCCTTTGAAGGATTCTAACTTAAGCTTCGGAGCCTTTACACCGGCTTCTCCCCGGAGTTTCCCCATCTCCTCCGTTTCAGGTTCCCCGCTACTTAGTTCAGAGGTAAGGTCGTTGACAGCTAAGACCGGCCGGATTGCGCATCATCAGAACCAGATTCAGTAGTTAATTAAAAGATAGGTTTTTTTTTCTTGGAAAATTCCCAATCAATATCCTCTACTTTGGCTCGAATGACAATTTGGTCCCTGAACTTTAAAATGTGGCAATCCGGTATCTAAACTTTCAAAATGTGACAATCCAATATCCAAACTTTCAAAATGTGACAATCTAGTATTTGTCGTTAACAGTCTGTTAATCAACCGATAAGTGACATTTGAAAAGTCAAAAATGCCCTTTGAACGCCACTTAATTCTCTTTATCAACCATCCAAATGTTGACAAAAAAACTGACAATCTCAAATCCTAGCCTCTTCTATTCAGAAAAGGTGACTGTTTAGAAGAATTTAGAATTTGAGACTACTCATTTTATCGTCAATGTTTGGATGGTTGATAAAGAGAATAAGATGGCATTCTTAAGGCATTTTTGACTTTTTCAAATGTCACTTAACGACTGATTAACGAACTAGTTAACATTAGGTACTAGGTACTGGATTGTCACATTTTGAAAGTTTAGATACTAAATTGTCGCATTTTAAAATTTGGGGACCAAATTGTAACTTGAGCCAAAGTACAAGGTACTGATTAGGAATTTTCCCTTCTTTTTTCTTTTTATAACTAAACTGTGAAGGGAAGGGAGATCCATCATATGGATGGCCGAACCATGCAGGGTGGTTGGGCGAAATTTCAAAAATTTATTTTCTCCCTTTCAGGAATCGTATTCCCAGTTTTAGAAAAATTGCATTTTTCAATGATCGTTCTTGATCCAAACTAGACCAGATCTGAAACCAAAAGAAAATGAGAGCAATACCTGATACAGAATCCCCACGTGTAGCTTCCAAAGTAGGTGTTCACACCCAAAGAGGGTACCAAAACCCGCTTCCATTGAAGATGGCGTAGCTTGAGATGAAGCAGGTTCAGCAATGCAGTCCTTTAGCAAGAACTGCAATCCAACGGCTTGGATCAAACAAGGGAGGTGAGTACAAAATAGATCTGATATTTTCTTACTTATATCAAAATCAGAACTGATCTCTATCAGTTCAAGAATGAAGGACGAATTAGGGTTAGGGCGGCAAGAGCAGTAGGAGAGAGAGAACTGAGAGCATTGTGTAAAAAAATTGGAGTAGTTCGCCCTCCTCTTATTTATATAGATCTTAAAGAGTTGATCTCCTAATCTGATTAGGAGTTTCCTAATCCAAATCTTTATTTGGATATGGACTTTTTAAGTGGATAAGACTTATCCTCTTATCCTTATCTACTGATCCAATCCCATATTCATACCCAAATTTGCCTATGATGATTAATCCAATTAGTCTTTGGGCTTTAGGCCCATTAAGCAAGTGGCTCACGTCCTTTTATTAATTGGTGGTTAACTTGACTCTCTTTGTATGGTGTGGGACCCTAACATTGACCTCACAAAAGCCATATGGGTTCAGCCTAACTTTTGTGACAAAGCCTGGCCGAATTCATTACTAAACACAGTGAACCCCTAAGTCCATCAGTATGGGCTCTTAATGCACCCGACATTTACACTAAATGGTCTTTGAGTCCAGCCATCTTATGAAGGCCCAAGGACAATGGTCTTAAGTGAGATTAGCCCATCAGGTATAATAGCCCTAATTGGTCTTACACTTAACCTCTCAACCCATAATGATCAAACACTACCCGATAAGAGAGGACATCTCCTTGGGTTGCAAAGTACAGTTTTGCACTCTCTGCTCGGATGGATCCAGAGAATTAAAATTTTTTGCAAACCTTTTTCATAAAACATAATATATATATATATATATATATATATATATATATATATATTTTATATAAATATATTTTGCAAAAACAAATATCAAACACGGTTGAAATTGACTACCAACAGTTTTGATTTCCATCAGAGAGAATGCAATCCCCAATCATTCACTTTGTCCGACAAAGGGGCTGATCCTGTCACTATGATCACCCACTCGAGTGAATTCTCAGACTGCCCCAACATATCTAGGTTTTGATCCCTGCTAAGGATCTCACTGATTGGCATATCAAAGACAACCCAATCTAACACCCAGTGCATTACCATAATCGAGTCTAGGGGTTAGGTATAACTTTCCAGTTTTGCCCACTAGTCTCCAAGGTCCAGGGCATAACTAGAAAATGGTCTGAGTTCAATGTTTCAAGTAAACACACACTACACGTGCTTCGGGTCTCACTCAGACAACTGAGACAAGGTACCCCAACTGGCTTGGCAACACACTTGTGTCAGCCTTGGCAGGATAAACCTCCCCAGGTTTATCAAACAGCTATGAACATTCTAAACTAACACGAGTCTCATAAGTGTCTAGTTTAAAGGTAATTACACAGAAACATACCAGGTATAACATGAATCAAATTTTATACTTTTATTCATTTACAATAAATGTCTAATGTACATCAATCTAATTGGAGCTAAGGACATATAATGTGTAACAAACTTATCACATTATAATACTGACAAATTTTTTTTAAGGACAGGTAATTAGACTTATAAGGCAGAATTTTGGATTAAAAAATGTATGTTGGCAGTTGTAACAACTCATGACAGACGACAATTTACTTCATATGTTTGTAGAAATGAAGGTTTCGTGCACAACTGAGCTTGAAAGGACACCGGCAAAAATTTGAATTGTTCTTGTTTTCCATCTTTCATTAATTAGTTTATTTTTTATAGAGAGAAATCGGCTTGTTAGTTTAATAACTTTATAATCTTAATATTGTATCTATGGATGTGGGTAGTAGGTAATCTGTACCTTATATAATATTAGAAGTTGACATTTGCAAACATTTGAAAATTGGGAGTTTGAATTTGAATTATGCTAGCGCGTGATCTAGCTAGAATTAAGTATGTGGCAACTATATCTACGTATCATTTTTTTTTGTAATAATATTATTTTATTGAAGATTTATTATTTATCTAGTAATTATATTTAATTTAATTTTTTTTATTTTATGTAATTAAAACAGATTTAATTTAATTATAATTTAAAATCCTTAATAATGACTTTTAATTATTTGAATTGCGAAATTGACTTACAAAGATTTATATATACTTGCCCCATATATTTTTGGAGTGAAAACTTTATATGCATGTGTCTAAAGTTAACACATGTTTTGAAAATGGAATTAAGTAATCTCACTTTTTCCTAATAGCAGTAGGTAGACATGTTTGAAGAATAAACTTCCATTTAAGGCCTCGTTTGTTTCTGGATTCTATTAAGGGGAGAGTCGGTCAATATGGGATTGTCTTGCATTTCTTTTGAGAATTTAGGTGGGATTCACGATAAATATGTTTTTCTCGGGTATCACTTATCCAAGGAGTATTACCCTTCTCCAACTTGGGAAAGTTTACTTTCAACTTTCCCGAGTGGAGAGTAAATTCTCAAATTACAATTACTCAAACATACCCATTAAACATTCTTTTAAAAGAATATAGTCCAAAAAACATGGACTTGGGCCCAAGGGTAAAAATGATAAAAGATGAAAAAATTTATAACTTGTCCAAAAAAGAGGCAGTTGAGACCAAAGAACATGGGAAAGTTGAAAAAGCTCATTTTCTGAGTAAATTTAACAAAAAAAGAATATAAGTAAGTGCACTTACTCGGGTAAATGGCTTCCTAATGAACAAACCAGGCCTAATAATGAAAGGTAAACACTTTCTATTGCACCGCTCCTCTAAAGTTTTCTTGGAGGAGTGGTGCTGTTGTTGATGATTGCTCACATTTAGTGTTCAAGTTTTGATTGATTTGTTTATTTTTTCAGATGTACTTATTATCAGGTTCGTGGTTTTAAAACTGACCCGGAAATGGAGTTATTTTGACTATTGGTTATCAAGTCAAACATTCTGACGGTCATCTAGTTTGAACCCTGGTCAAATGGTTTTTGGGTCTAAGATCAGATCCAGAGCCATGACCAGTTCTCAGCTGGTCAAATGGTTCGATAGTCCAGTCCAGTCTAGTTTTCAAGACCGTGATCAGGTTTCTAATGTCTTAGTTCAAAGTTCTGTTGGATATGTGAGTCGATCAATCTGGATAGGTAGAGTGTTCCAGAGTGTATTGCTTCTTTCAATAAGTTTTTCAGTTAAAAAAAGGGACCATGTTTGGTTTGAAGGAAAATGTATGAAAATGAAGAAAAAGGTGGGGAAACCTATACAAGGTTTGTAAAGATTTTCCTTCTATTCCCTACTTTTTTCTTCAAACCAAATACAACCTTAGTTATTGGCTTGTTGTAGTAGAGAATTGGGACCGAATCCAGCCTCCACTGGGGTTTGTATTAGGACGGGCTACCCCACTGTATAGTCCCATTAAAAAATAGGCATCTGCCATATGAAAAAAAAAACACTAAAAGTATAAAACTTAGGAATGAAAAGGGCCTTTTGCTAATAAACTCATGCATTGGATGGGGCCCAATTTCTAGATACAATACAAAATTTTAACTAAACATAAGAATATATTTGAATATAATCAGATGGGATGGGGTTGAATTCAGATTTAACCTAATTAGAAATTAATCAAATTCAGATTATCTCTCTAATTGGATTGGATATGATCTCAGTAATCAGAAGCACTTTGCAACCCTAGGGAGAGAATAAGTGATGGATATGACTATCCTTAATTTAATTGAAAAAAAAAAAGTTCAACCAGTTAACTTAAAGGAATCAAATGTGAATTATATCAGGTCAAAATAAAGGTATAAATGATGTTTTATACTTTTTTTTAGGTTTGTTGATTTTTTTACAGGATTGAGGATTTAGAAACATTTAAACAATCATATGAGAATCTTTTTCAAAGTTAACCAACAGAATGCTAAGAGGTTCTCAGGGAGATAATTGCCATTACCCCAAATTATAGGCTAATAATCTATAATATACCCTTATATTTAATAGCTAAGTGGCACTTGCAAGAGGAAAAGGCATGATTATAATGGGGAGAGTGTTAAGGAAACAGATCCATCCTAGCACGAATCAGCCCACAACGAATCTAAGGTCCATGAGAACAAATCTAAATCACTACCTTGTGATTAGACCTGGCAATCGAGTTGTGTGGGTCGGGTTCGGGTTGGGTTAAATTATTTCGGGTTGAATTTTGGGTTGGGTTGTCAAATGCTAGACCCTAATTCTAAATGTTTGGGTTTGGGTTGATTCATGGGTCAATTCAGGTCATCCTAAAAAATAATTAAAATTAAAAAAAAATTACATGAAAAATGTCAAAATTAAAAGAATTAACCTTAAATTTTCAAATATAAAATAAAAGCTTGAACATTTAACAATTTAAAGAGTAAATAATTAAAAGTAAAGACTAAATAAAAAAATTGAAGAGTGGAAACTTCTAACAATGCATAAACAATCCCAATTAAACTTGATAATCGGGTCAACGGTTTGACCCATGACCCAACCCAACCCAACTCAGTTTTTTTCGGGTTGGGTCAGGTTGGGGCGATTTTACATTCAGGTTGCTAAATATAAGACCCTAACCCTATTTTTTCGGATTGGGCTGAATCGGGTTCGCGGGTTGGATCAACTTTTTGCCAGGTCTACTTGTGATCTTTATTTGTAATAAAAATACTCTTTTTTAGGAGTTCACTTTCCCTCCTTCAAGGACGGACGAAAGCATTCGTCCCAAGATTTTTATTGGGCCAGCTGGATTTATTAATCCACGTCAGAATTGCTTGTCCCAATGCGTTTAAATGAGAAACGGTTGGTTATGGCGTTTATCTAACGACGTCAGGTTAGATCTAATTTGAATAACTCCAACTATTTTCAACTTTTACAACTTACATCTATTTGGGTTTGAGTTTTTTTCCCAAAATCAAAAGTAAGAGAAGAGGGAGGCCGAACTTACTTCTCCCCATCACCATTGCAGAGCACATGAAAAGCACAACCATTTTCATAATACGAACCGGTTAGCCTTTATTTTTTATTGTCTATTTTTTGTTTTTTCATTCTGGTTTCTGTTACGCCAATAAACCTTTTCATTTCCGCCTATTACCCCTTTGTTTTTATTATTAGAACAAGTTAGCTTTAAGCCTTTAAACAAAAAATCTTCTTTGTTCTGCCGATAACTTAGATCTAAAACCATATTTCATCTTTTTTTTTGCTTGATATATTATATAGTTTTCAGAATGGTGAGACAGAGTTATTGGCGTAACAGAAATCAGAATGAAAAAATAGACAATAAAAAAATAAAAGCTAACCAGTTCCTGCAATGATGATTGGGAGGAGTAAGGTCGGTCTCCCTCTTCTCTTTGTTTTTTTGATTTTGGGAAAAAAAAAAAAAAAAAAGAAAAACTCAAACCCTAATAGACGCAAGCCGTAACCAATAGTTGCTCATTTAACTGTTGAGACAAGCAACTCTGACGTGGATTAATAGATCCAGCTGGCCCAATAAAAATCTTGGGACTGATGCTTTCATCCATCCTTTGAATGAACTAAAGTGAACTCCTTTTTTGGAAAGAGAGTATGGATTTTAACGCTATGTTTGGTTTGAAGGAAAGAATAGAGAAAGGAAGGGAAATGCAAAAAAATCTATACAAGATTTGTAAAGGTTTTTTTTTCTTTTCTTTCCCAACTTTTTCTTTCAAACCAAACATAGCCTTAAATGGTAGATACTTCTACTTCTACTCTAAGGTTACCTCTAAGAAAAAAAAAATCAAACACAAAACAAAAAATATCAATAAATTTTTATGATAAATAATGGATGTCAAACAAAATTTATGGGAATACTGGCCCCAGGACCTTTGATTAGTGGGGTAGGCATTATCATACCAACAATTTAGTTATAACATTTGCGTGATTAAAGTAAAAAATTGAGATTAAAATTATTGCTAGAAAACAAAGTTGAAATTATCTTTTTTATAGAAAAAGAGGAGTTACACAAAACGGGGTAACTCTACCCAAGAATCAGAAAAACAAATTACACCAAGTACTTATTCAAAAAGTACTTAAAAATAAGTGTTTATTATTTTTAAGTGCATATTCAAAGATCATGCAGGATACAAAGTTGAAATTAGAAAATCCAACTCGATTGTCTTTTATCCTGGTTTTTCTGGCGTTCTCAAGAATAAAGAGATATAAGGATCTAACAAATTAAAAAAAAAAACATTGTTCCTGCTAACACAAGGACAGTTAGGATGATTGTTGCATAAACTTATTATCAGTTCGCGGCTTGGAAGAGGAAATCAAATGACTGAAGTACTGAAGTGTTTCTTGTATGTACCCCTCTCCTCCCATCAGTTGTTGTGCATCAGATCCTCAATCAGGCGAACTAATGAAACAAATGAAGACCCACTTTCCATCAAAACCGCTCTGTTCTTCTCTCCCATCTCCTAATTAACCCTTCTTTTCACCCCACTGTCACCAGCCATGAGAGACCTTCTACTTCTCTCCACCTCTTCTGCACTCGCCAAGTCCACACCGTTCCTGTACTCCATCCTTAACTCCACAGCCAACCCCAATTCCTTCACCAACTCAAACGTATTTAAATGTTGCTCCGCATAGAGTGGCCTTGTCGCCAGCTGTACACCATACCAGAGACTCTCCAATATCGAGTTCCATCCACAGTGAGATACAAACCCTCCGATGGCTGGGTGGAGTTTACATTCTGTGAACGCGTGGGTTCACGGGAAGTGTCAACCCACCAATATGCGTTGAATACATCACCACTAATGGCTTAACAGGTAGGCTAACGGGAATTAATGGAGTTATCTTCTTAATGGCCATTTTAGTGGTTGGATCAGGCATTAAAAGTTATAGTACCTGGCCATCCTTTGCTACTCTGTTGCCATCCGGATATGTGCTTGGTCGCAAGATTCTTCTACTAGGTCGAGTTCGACACAAAATTTTCATTGTTTGTCTTCTCGTTGTAGAGTTCTGTGCAGAGAGTGGGGATCCAATCTCCATGGGGATCATCGCTTCAACTCTGAACGTCAGGCTGAACGGGCTGGGTCTCTCTAGTGGTCGTGCGCGGTGTGGTTCTATAAGCCTAGAGGATGCTCAGCAGCTCTTCGACCCACTTGCTTTTGCCTTATTGAGCCTTGTCTTTAGGCCGTAGAGCAAGGTTCAATTGGTCACTTTGGTCTAACCGCTGCCCTGTGGCCGATGAACTATAGTGGTCCAGTGGTCTATTTTGAGCTCAGTGCAGAAGGCTTCAAACTTCCGGTCAGTGAAATGGGAGCTGTTGTCGGTGATGAGGACCCGAGGGATGTTGAAGCAATAGACAATGTTCCTCCATAGGAAGCCTTGGGCATTCTACGAGGAGGTATTTCTTCTGTTCAGCCATGGTTGGGAACATTCCGAGGATGTCCATCTCCCATTGGGCAAAGGGCCATGTACTTGGGATGGGCGTGAGAAGGGCCATTGACGAATGGTGGAGATTCGAGTGCCTTTGGTAGTAGTTGCATCTTAGAACGAGTTGAGTTGCGTCTTGCTTCATGGTGGGCCAAAAGTAACCCTACCGGAGTGTCTTGTATGCCAGGGTTCATGCGTCAGGGTGGTCTCCGCAGATACCCTCGTGTATCTCCCTAAGAACATAGTCAGCTTCGGTTGGGGGGAGACACCTCAGGTAGGGGAGAGTATGTGACCGACAGTAGAGTTGACCATAGATGAGGCAATATTGGGCCAACCTATGGGTGAACATTTTTGTTTCGATTCAGTCCCTAGGAAGGGTGTTGTCCTGGACATACTGTATGATTGGATCCATCAACGACAGTTCCTGTTGGACAAGGAGGACCAATAGGGCTGCTTCCAAGATGTTGGATTGCACTAGGGTGTCCATCTTGACCATGGTGCTAAGGTCGGTGCATAGTGAGCTGGCAAGCTTTGATAGGGCATCAGCTCAGATGTTCTCGGCTCTGGGGATTTGTTGTATGGTGAAGTGCTTGAGCAGTCCAGTGAGCTCTTGTACTTTTTGTAGATAGCTTTCCATGGTGGGCTCCCGCATCTCGAACAGACCAATGACCTAGTTTAGTTGAACACCAATTGGAGTCACTGAAGGCTTCCACGCGCCCCACTCTAACGTCCACTGCCATCCGAAGCCTAGCTATCAAGGCCCCGTATTCCACTTTGTTATTCGATGCCTTGAACTTGAACCTCAGGGCGTGCTCGAGGGCGATGCCATCTGTGTAGAGGAGAGTGAAGTCGGCGCCGCTTCCTTGCTGATTGGGTGATCCATCCACATTGAGGGTCCAAACCAATGGAACTCCGGCCGGATCTTGAGCTAAGATTGTGCATTTGGCCAAAAAATCATCTAGGGCCTGGGCTTTGATGGAAAGTCGAGGTGTGTAGTCGATGTCAAACTCGCTCAGCTCCATGATCCACTTGATTAACCATCCTGACGTCTCCGACCTGTGCAACACCTGCTTGAGCGGCTGGTCGGTGAGTACTCGGATGTTATGTGCCTAGAAGTACGACCTGAATTTCCTTGCCAAGGTGACCTTTTCGAGGTTTGAGTACCGTATCTCTACACCGGTGTGGACCTTGCTGGTGTAGTAGATTGGCCTCTAGGTATGGCCTTCCTCCTTCACTAAGACCAAACTGACCACTTCATCGCAAGCAGACAGGTAGAGCAAGAGCTAGTCTCCTGGGTTCAATTTCGTGAGTAGTGGTGGCAAGCTCAGGTAGTGCTTCAACTCTTGGAAGGACCATTCGCACTCCTCAGTCCACTGAAAATCTTTTACCTTTTTCAGCGCCTTGAAGAAGGGCATAATGGTAATGGCCAAGATCTTCTTTGGATCCGTCTGGTGAGGCACTACACTTATTTGTACATCCGCGGGGACTGCATGTCCAAGATGGTCTGAATCTTCTTTGGATTCACTTCAATTCCCCTTTACGTAACCATGAAACCCAAGAATTTATCGAAGCTGATGCCGAAGGCACATTTCATCAAGTTTAACCTCATCTGATATTTCCTAAGGGTGTCGAAGACTTCCTTTAGGTCGGCCAGGTGTTGCTTAGTTTTCTTGCTCTTCACCAGCATGTCATCCAAGTAGGCTTCCACATTTCTATCAAGGTTTTCCTTGAATATGTGGTTCACCAGCCTTTGATAAGTGGCGTCGGCGTTCTTTAGGCCAAAGGCATCACCATATAGTAGTATAGTCCTCAACCCATGATGAAGGCGGTCTTCTCCTAGTCGTCTGCATGCATCTAGATTTGATTATAACTAGAGAAGGCGTCCATGATGCTTAGGAGCTCATGCCCCGCCGTTATGTCAATAAGCCGATCGATCCTCAACAGGGGGAAGCTATCTTTCGGGCAAGCCCTATTCAGGTCAGTGAAGTCGATGCAGATTCTCTTCTCATTGGCTTTCTTGACTATCAGAACGTTTACTAGCCAGTCCGGGTATGTCACCTCTCGGACGAAGCTGGCGTCGAGTAGTTTTTATACTTCTTTGTTGATCACTTGCCACCGTTCGAGGCGAAGCTCCTCTTCTTCTATTTCACGAGTCGGTAACGTAGGTTGGTGTTTAGGCAGTGCATGAGGACCTTTGGGTCGATTCTCGACATGTCTACGGATGACCAGGCGAACATGTTGGCGTTGTCCTTGAGGAGTTGCACAATGTCGTCTTTGAGGATGTTGACTGGCGTCAGGAGGTCCTTTCTGATGTCGAGCTATTCGAAGGCTTCCTCAAAGAGGATGTTGGCCAAGCTCCTTGTATCCACCAGTATCCTTTGGACTTTAAAGTTGGTGATTTTGGCGGTTATTACCAGCATGTCATTGTGCAGTGTCTGCACTCCCCTGAGGTTGTCATTGGTAAAGGTGATGGGAGTGTCCTATCACGGTCTCTTCACTTCCATGTCCTTGACCTAATTAAATCTGGCATAGGCCTTGCGGGGCAAGTTGCTCTCTCTAGAGGCTATCCCACCTGAGATGACAATGACGACTTTGGCTGGGGGAGCACGGGCTGGTGGTACATCAGTGCGGTGTGGTTCTTCCTTCGGCTTGTGCTCTTTGATGTCTATGAACCCGCCGAGAGACCCCCGCCAAACGAGGTCCTCCAAGTGGTGGTGTAGGTCTTAACAACTTTCAATCTCATGGTCATAGTCTCAATGGAAGTTGTAGTATTTGTCTCGGTTCCTCTTGTTGTTTTGGGACTTCATCTTTTTAGGCCACCTAACAAAGTTGCGATCACAGATCTACATCAGTATGTCGGCCAAAGACGCATTCTGTGGAGTAAAATTCTGGTACATTGGTGGTGGGGTCCTTGGTCTGTAGTCAGGCCGACGGTCCTACCTCTTGCTATCTCAGTCCGATCTCCAATCATTGTGGTCTTTTCGCTTTCAATCATACTTGTCCTCTTCACTCCCGCATAGTGCTTAGGTTTCCTCAGCATTCATGTACTTTTGCACGTTCTTCATGAGTGCGGCTAGGTTGGGTGGAGGATTTTTTTGCAGCAAGAAGCTGAACATTGAAGAACGCATCCTGCTCATGATGGCAGTTATGGTCACTGACTGGTCCAGAGCTCGAACCTGAAGGGTCTCGGCTTTGAACCTTGCTAAGTACTCTCTCAAATAATCTCCTTTCTTCTAGCGCACTTGCATGAGGCTGGACGAAATCTTCTAGTGCCTTTGGATGGTGGTGAAGTGTGTTTCCAACTATTCCTAAGGGGAAATGGACTACAGCAGAAGGGAGGCGTACCAGGTTCTAGCAACCCCGTGGAGGGTGGCGATGAAGGCCTTGCACATGATACCCTCATATGAGTCGTGTAGCATCATTATTGCCTTGAACACTTCGATGTGATCGTTAGGGTCTGAGGTTCCACCGTTTGGAGGAAGCTCGTTGACGATCTCTTAGACGAAGATGGGTTCTTACATGGGCTGCTGGTTGTGGTGCTGATCTATTGGTTAGGCCGTCGGAGGAGCCACACTACGATCCACTTGACTGCATTCCAGTTCAGCCAACCATTCTCGTAGATCTTTGATCTTGGCAACTTGATCGGTTGGGGCTATTTCTGTAGGCATTTCGGTTTAGGGATTGCTCGCTAATCTTGTACCTAGTTGGATTCAGCTATCGAGAGAAGGGACTGGTGCATGTGCTGGTCGAGACGTTCTTTTGTCAAGATCCTACTAACGAAGTGGTGGGATCTGCTGTGGGCGCCATAAGTGGGACCGTGCTTGGGAATCAAACTTTCGTGATGGTGATTAGGCTCTCTTTTGGTCCACACGATGCCTTTTGGGGTCCTCAATTTGAGGATCAACCATCGTAGGCGTCGATGCGATGAGGCGAGGAGTTAGGGGAGCCTAAACCAACTGCCCCAGCATCTCCATCATGGCTAGGATATGATCAACCTTCTGCTACATGGCCTAGAACTGGGTGGGGTTGACCGTAGCCTAGGGCTAAGATTCTCGAGGTGGAGATGTACAGAATGAATGGAATCCCCGAGACGGGGAACAAGCTGTAGAGCGATCGAATGCATTTTTTGACATGATTGCGTTTGGTGCACGTTAGGAGGTTAGGGAATCGGCTTTTTGTATGGTTCCCACAGACGGAGCCAATCTGATGATGTCTGATAAGTGTTCTGAACAGAGGTTGTAGTCAGATAGTCTTGCTAGTTCGATGAGACCGAGATGGAAGGATGAAACCGCACATCAAAGTCTGGAATCACAGGAAGAGTTAGAGGCCCAAGGAGTCATTCCCCTACTAGGCACTCCGACGCTCAAGTGACTGAGTGGCAAAGAGATCAGTCAAGACGAGCCGAGGTGAATGAAAGAAGGGTGCTTGATTGAGTTATGAGTCCAAAAGTCCCTTACTGTGAGTATGGCATACCTATTTTATAGTAGGATATCTATGTTCTGGTCGGATAGGGCTTCTGGGGTTGTCGAGATGAGGTTGTCCGCCGAGGTCCCTGGGGGGTTCCCTCTTCCCTAGTAGAGTCCACTTCCTTGTCCGTATGGGACACTCCTTCCTGGTTGTTCTCATCCTTCACACGGTTTTAGGTGATGATGCTAATGTGGCCTTGAGGGGCGGCCACGGAGTTGGTCACGTGGCCATCTTAGCAACCAACCAAACAACGAGATTCCCTGTAATTTTAGGACTTGCATCCATATTTATAGTATGAAAATGTTTCAAAGTACTTTGCGTTGTAAGTCAAAAATCAAAGAACAAAAAAGAGTGAAAATATAAAAAGGAAACATGAAAAGAAAATAAGGCAATCTCATGTTGATTAAATTAATTGGAGAGAGAAATAGATTTTACCTTATTTTTCCTCTATTTTATAGAGATAAGTATAACTACAAGGTTATATTTGTATACACTAGTAATTAAGTACGTGCTTTGCATGAGAGAATTTCTTCTTCATATTAATTACTTGAATTTTAGATACATCATAGTTAAGATAGAAATTGAAAATTAACAAAAGTAACAATATGATTAAAACTAAACTTAAATGCTTGTTGTAAATGTGCACATGCATTGCACATGGAAATTTTAAATTATAAAAACAGTTATTATTATTATTATTATTATTATTATTAACTTTTTGTATTCCATTTCTATCATAAATAAAAATAATTTTTATTTTAAAAATTATGTTTGTTTAATATGATGAATATAGAACATTAGAAATGTTTTCAAATGCTTTCGAAAAAATTCTACACTTTTTCATTTTTTATGTTCTATCTTTTTTTTAAATATTTATTATTCACTTATGACATCATGAGTTTCTTTGAAAAGTTAGACCATTAACCCACCATCTAAATAAGAAAATAGCTTTGTTTTCATATCAGTTTTAAGTTATATATTACATCCACATTATATAAATAATTTCTACTTATCATACTTAATTTTTGTTTGACAAAATCAATATATAATTTTTTATATATTCTTTTGATTACTTGTACTTTTTATTTTTTTTAAAGATTTATTATTTAGCTATCATATCATCAATTAATCCATTTGACCTAAAGCACTAACCCACCACCCAAAAAGAAAAATAGTTTGATTTCCATGTTGACATAATTTTGTATTACATTTTCATCATTGATAGAATTATTTCTTATGCATAATACTTATTTTTGTGCAATATAATAAATGTATAATATTAGATATGTACCCAATATTTTACTTTTTATAAATATATAACATTAGATATGTGCCCAAATGTTTCTCTATTTTTTTATTTTTGTAATTAATTCTTTGTATTTGTTATTTTTAAAAATTTTATTATTTGGTTATGGCGTCATTTCATTTCTAGGTTGATTTTAAATTTGGCATTCCATTTTCAACATTAATAAGAATACTTCTTACATTTTATACTTGCTTTTGTTTAGTATAATGAATATACAATATTAGAGATATGCCCAATTAAATCTTTTTATTTTTAATTGTATTATATATTTAATTTATTTTATTATTTAATTATGACATTATTTATTAACCCATTTGACCCCATATGGTAGAATTGTTTATCTATCACCGGAAGGGAAGAAAATGGTTTTGTTTTTAAATTCTTTTTTTTTAATATTTATTTTTATACTATTAAAGTTAATGTTATGGATTTAATTAGTAGAATTTAATGATGAGAAAAATATATTTTAAATATAGGATTTAATGAGATAATATACCTTAGATATGAGATTCAATGAGTGAAAATAGGAAAATAGTTTTATTTTCAATTAGTTTTAAATTTTACATTCCATTTCCATCATTAATAAAATCCTTTCTTATTTATCATACCTATTCTTGTTTAATATGCCGGATATATAATGTTAAAAATGTTCCCATTTTTTTAATTTTTATATTTTTTTTGCATTTTATCTATTTTTGCATTTTATTATTTAATTATGAGAACATGGATTGTCCCATTTGACCCAAAATGATTTAATTTCTTACCACCACCAAGATGAAAACACTTTTTTCAAGGTATATTTTAAAAGTATAAGTTTTTGTGTTATTAAAATTATTAATTTATTATATATGGATTTAATTAATAGATGAAGGTGAAGGTGAATACAAGTTAATACCTTAAATGTTGGATTTAATGAAAGGGAATTAAATGCATTGAATATCTTAAAATTACATCTTTTGAAGTCATTTAATATCAATAACCAATTACTCTATTTGACCTATTTTTTATCAATAAATTTAAATATGGAGGGGTAAATTTTGTCCTCAAAAAATTCTAAAAATATTATTGAGGCTATTCGTACTTTTTTAAAGTAGTATCGATATAGATGTTAACCTATATACATACTTATTTTGCAAATATATTAACATATATACGTAAATATATGTATACGTATTTGCATACATACATATATACATACATACGTATTTTAGCGTAGGTTCATTAACTAACCCAAGCCCGGCCCAGGCCCGAACCCAACCTAAGTGCATAAAATTACAATGTGGGTTGGGCTCAAGTTGGAAAGATTGGGCTTGAAGCTCAATCTAGGCTTAGGCCTTAAGTCCAAATTTTAGGGCTAGGCCCAGGGTGACTATAAACCCGACCCAACCCACCCAACTTGCACCCCTAGGTGTGGTAGGTGATCTTTCTAGCAATATCATCTCTATATGATATTGTGACACTAGATCTCGCAGCACTTACCATTGAGGTGATCTTGCAATGTGGAGAACATCACTAAACAAGCATGACCCAAGGTTTCAATTAAGGCAATCAAACTGAGCTCTAATCAAATAGTTAAGGAGGAAATTCGATTAGGCTTGATTCAAGTTCGATTCTTATCAAGCTCAAATTGAGTTCAAACCTTGGGGTAAGCTCGATTAGTTATTCAAGCTTGAGCTCAACCAATAAAAAGTTTGGCTTGAAAGCTCACGAGTTTGGCTCGATTAACACATACATACATACATATATACATACATACATATGCACATATATTATAGAATATAAAAATATATTTTATAATATATAAATATATTTTTATATTTTATATAATATAAGAATATACTATATATTATAAAAAATATCATATATATAATATACAAATATATTTATTTTCAAGCTTTTGAGCCAAACTTAATCTCAATGAATATTTAATCAAATATAGTTTGAGTCGAATTCGAGCTCAAACTCAAACATAATAATATTTTAGGCAAGTCGAGCCAAGACATGCCAAAGTTTGGCTTGGCTCGACTCGATTGCACCCCTAGTCTCAATGCATTTGCGATATCATTACATTATAGCGTGAGTCTTTCCTAGCCTCAACCTCGTTTGGCTAGTTCGTTCTCGTTTTCACGTCTCGACCATAAAATAAAAGAAAATTTTATTTAAAAAAAAATTGAAAAGAGAGGTTAGAAAAATCTTGGCCCAAAACAAAGGTTGAGCCAGCAAAAGTGAGCTATATAAAAATTACAACCCAACCAAATGCCCATAATCACAAATGTACCCAAACCAAAATCAAAACACTCCCAACAAAAGTTAAAACAACATTGAATAACCCAACTATGACCCAAAGAAAACTACTTACTTATAGGTTCAAAGTATCGACACGTATCAGCCGATATGTATCATTCCGGGACCTCTTTGATACGCCCCTATAGTGGGTGTATCGGGGTTTTGACCGGTTCAGGAGGTGGAGGAGCCCTAAATCGGGCCCCCTGAATCAGTTTTGAAAAAAAAATAAAATAAGTAAAAAAAAAAAAGGTATCAATTCGCCCGATACGCCCATATTGATATTTTTAGCCCCAAGACTCAGCTTGAACCAAATTATCAACATAGAGGTCCACTAGTCTTCGCAATTTTGGGTTTCTAGGAATGCCATTCAAATCTATACATCTCAATTAGGATTTAGGAGTTACCTTTCAACATTTATATAGAGAAGCAAATCAAGCAGCGGATTAGTTAGTGCGTAATGTTTTTTCTGATAATTTTATTGGTATTAATTGTATTCCTTAGGATCTAAATCTACCAAAAAAAAACTATACATCTCCTCAACCGGTTCCTTTGCACCCTCTTCAAGGAATTCAGCATTAATCATAGAAATGCACCTGTCTTCAAAGTTTTTGGCTATCAGGCAACCCACCAAATCTGTATGTTTCCTCAGCTGAATCCTTTAGCATCTTCAACATCTTCATAGATTCCTCGTTCAAGCCATACCAATAACCCTTGGAAGATATGCAAATTAGAGAACAGTTAGGCTTCAAAAACTTACCCACTCGATCCAATTGACCAAAAATATGCAAAGGGGCATTTTCCCATTTACAAGAAATTACATTACAAATACAATTAAATACAATTAAGAAGAATAACTAAGGAAAGAATATACATGTAGATTGTAGAGAATTAGTCCCAAGTTTCAAAATATCGATACAGGGTGATACATTAGTAGGGCGTATTAGCCTGTATTAGTATTGTTTTTAAGTGTTTTTTTTTCGAAATGGTTTAGAGGGGCCGGTTTAAGGCTCCAATACGATACATATCGATCGATACGGGCCAATACATGATAAAATTTTGAACCTTGACTGGTCCTAATATATACGAAGCTAAGACCTTCCATTTTGCTACCTCTACCAAAGGGTCCCAAGAGCAATTTTGTCCCTCACAAGATAGTCAAGCTTTATATATATGCTTAGTACAAGCATGAAAGAGAGGATTGATTGACATGTGGAGAGTACTCAAGTTGTCACAAAATGGTTGAGGTAGAGCCAGTAAGGATATGCCTATGTCTTCTTGTAAGAGAACATATGCTTAATACAAGCATCAAATACAGGATTACTGCTTGACATGTGAATAGCCTTCGAGTTGTCCCAAAATAGTTGAGGTGGAGCTGGTATAGGCTCAGGAGTACAAATACAAATATGTAGAGTGTAAAACCTTGTATTTTGTATTACTTTGTATGTATTGTATTTGTAATTCTTTTCAAACTGAGCCATAAGTGGGCCATGTAACCTCAACCATGGTGTTTAAAACCGACCTGGTGACTGAACCGGTCAGGGGTCTAGTTAGCGGTTCGAACGGGCTGACCGTTCAGCCCGTTCTGAAAAAAAAAATTTTAAAAGTTGAAAAATGGTCAAAACCGTTCGAACGGTTAACCGGCCGGTTCAGCAGTTTGCTGACCAAAATCAACGATTTTGAGGAAAAATAGAACCAATCAGATGACCAAACATCTGATCAAGGGTTCCAAGAAAACACAGTAACCTGTAATGTTGCCTCCGGTAATGGGACATCTGGCCCAATCTGCATCACAAAAATGGAGTCCAATATCAAGGGTTCCCTTGATGTTTCTTTGCTTTAGATTCTCTTTATGCCAATTAGCAATAGCAGGGGTCTATATGTTGGCATACACGATTGATAGGTAGACATAGAGATAGATCTGGCTATATGATAGTGAGATATAGGCACCCATCACTTGTCTATATATGGTGGGAACAATGGATCTATTATGGCCATGATGCAAGGTCTCCTTAGATGGAAATCACATCCTTTGTACCCTTGGAATAAAAAATTTTCTCTGCCAGATCAATAACAATCCATCATATCATTTAGTACAGAAAATTTTCTATACCAAGGGTACAGAGAAATAGAGAATCATTGTGTTGGGAGAGAAACACTCCACCATTTAACTGATGCAATTTAATACCTAAGAAAAATGAAAGATTCCCCTATATTTGTGATTCAATCTTATCAATCAATTATTGCAATAGATAATCATTGTCATTGGTTATAACTAGCAATATCATCAACATAGAGCAACAAACGCAATATCATCAATTGAACTTTGAGAACATCTCCTCTATTTACATGTCCCTATTCATGGGGAGATATTCCCAATGTACAACTATAATGATGTGTGGGTAAGTGTGGGCAAATTCTTGTTGGGAGGAAATCTGGATTGTTATCTCTAGCCTTGGACCTCCTCTTTTGCATGCTTTGTCCGGTGTAATTGCAACTTTTTGCGCCCAACCCTCAACCAACCTGCATGTGAATGATGATTTTGCTTCACCCTAGCTACGACGTTATCATTAATTGATTCAAACATTAGATTAAAAGAATTGCACAACTTACATCACAAATATAATTAGTTGATGAACTATTGATTAGCTTTAGTGCACTGCATTTACTATGATTTTTGTGATAACAATGAGTAACATATCAACCCAAGGTGGTCTATGTAAATCATCAAATCCATGTTAAAAGTAAAATAAAAATAATTAAGCAAATCTAAAAATAATGAATATAAAAAAGTTCCTTATTATTCCAGAAATAAAAGCATAAAATGTCATTAGCTAGAATTGAAATCCATGTCTATCTAAGAGACTTAACTATAGGCTTTGACTTTCCATTGTTCTAAAAGTTGGACTAAAATGGAGGGTTATGTGCGACTGTGATCTCTAATGTGGTGTTTGAAATTCTGAGTCACACAGAGTGGATGATCAAACTATGATACAAAAATCCTTAGGCTCAGTTTTGGAAGGAGTACAAATACAAATATATACAGTATAAATACATACAAAATATAAGATTTTACGCTCTACATATTTTATATTTGTACTCCTTCCAAATGGAGCCTTACGATCCGTTGGACTTAATTAAAGAAAAAACAATTTAGAATCAATGATCCAATCCTTTCATGGGGAACGTTTCTGCCCGGTGCAGAACTCTGTAGATATACTATAGTTCTTTACCAGCAAAAATGATCACAATGAACCATCATGCATCGCCATGTTAATGTGCGAGGTAATATTAATTCATTTATAATCCTGACTTGAGGAAAACCTCCATTAGACAAATTTGAGTTGTGAAGTTGTGATAACCCTAATCAGTCATCAGATGACCCCATCATGGGTGTTTTTGAAAACCATTAATTTGTTCTGATTTTCAACATAACTGAATATGTATATATATATATAGTAGGAAAATATACTTAGACAGATGGTAGGACTGTAGACCCTTTTAACCTATAAATAAGAGTTAAGAAAATAATATATATAACACTCTTACCAACATATTGTGAATTAGCTAGAAAGTGTGTAGTATACAGTTTACCATTCAAACAAATAAAAATGTTGGGCCTAGTTGATTTCATCAACTATAGCATGCAGTAAGGTTTCTTTGTATTCTGAAAAATGTAAAAACAGAAGACACCAGAAAATGGGGTAATCCACAGATATCACATATCTATCAATCTGTAGCACCCAACATGGGGAAATCAAACCATTGGCCTTTCTCCCTGACACCTGCACCACCAACTAAAGGGGTCTCTCTATTGGCAACCCTACAGACCCAATATGGTTTTAACTTATTAGAAATATTTGTACATGCTCACAATATCAATCCAACTGTATGTGTATATGGTCGTAGCAGAGCTTTTAAGCAGTGTTCATAGAGGGCATCAATCAAACAGCTAGTACGTTTGAAATTTTTTTTTTGGTAAAAAAACAGTACTTTTGAATCAATCACACCAAGAAATTGGTTTCATCGGATTCATGTTCTACCCATTTCGGAACTCGTAAGTGAGAAAAGATATATATCCATATGTGATGCAGAAGAGAAAAAACATTAATAGCATAGCTTGTTGCAGCTGGCCAGGCCACCATCCAACGCCCCGTCAGAAATCGATTTTCATGCGCCAATGGGAAGGCCTCGAGCAAAAAACAAACCTGAGACTGCCTGGCGACTAGCGGTAGAGAGAGAGAGAGGAGAGGGCTACTAGTTGTATTCGTTAACCGAAACCCTAATAAAGGAATTAAGTGGGATCCATGCCGTAAGAGGAAGAAATAGTACACGTGTTGTTGATTTTCTGAACCTCATTACACGTGGTATTGATGGGATAATGGTCGATAGCATGCAAGCTAGACAAGAGAGAGAAGAGAGAGAGAGAGAGAGAGACGAACGAGGGGAGCTTTTGATTTTTGAAAAGAAGAGTTTTCAGGAGATTTATGGTGGGAGAGGTTTTGGTTACTCTGTAGATTTATGTTTGAGACGTCCAGCTTCTAGCCCTCTCTCTCTTTCTCTCTCTCTCTCTCTCTCTCTCTCTCACACTCTATTACTGAATACTGATTTTGGTTATAAGCAAAGGAGAGAGAGAGATCAGATGACCACCGCCCTCAACATATATAATAATATATGTGAAAGATGTAAAAGAGAGGGAAGGAGAGAAATCCACTACCGCCTTTGGCCTCCACAGACAAGGAAAAGAAGTTCTCTCCCTACAGACTTGCACCCAATCCTTCATTTTTATCCACCCATCTTTAGCTTGCTTAGAGACAAGCATGGACGATGCAGGCCGGAAACACCCAATCCAAGACTCATCCAATATTACTTCTATCGCCAGCACCAGCAGCAGCTCCACCACCAGTACCAGCGCCAGCACCAACGGCGGCACCACCACCACTAGTAGCGGCAGGAAGTGCAAAGGCAAGGGAGGACCAGATAATAATAAATTCAGGTACCGAGGGGTTCGGCAGAGAAGCTGGGGCAAGTGGGTCGCTGAGATAAGGGAGCCTCGTAAACGCACCCGTAAATGGCTCGGAACCTTCGCCACCGCCGAGGACGCCGCTCGGGCTTACGACCGAGCAGCTCTTGTCTTGTACGGCTCAAGGGCTCAGCTCAACTTGCAGCCCTCGCCGTCTGCGTCTCAGACCTCGCGAAGCTCTTCTTCATCCTCTTCCACTACTTTGTTAAGGCCTCTGCTTCCTCGTCCGGCTGGGTTTGGTTTCACTCTCACTCCTTCCACCTCGACGTCCTATAACGCCGTTAGTTCTTCTCTACTGTGCCCTAACGTCGTCACACATGCTCCTCAAATTGTACAACAGAACCAGTACCAGCATCAACAACAACAACAACAACAACAACATCAATATCATCCGTCTGATTTTGATTCTAATGCTGGAGCTGGATCCATCACCGCCTATTTAAACCCTAACTTCCAGGGCCGTTTGTACGATGATATTGTATCTCTGGCAGGCTCCGTCGACTCTAGCTTGTCTCTCTCTTGTCAAACGGCTGTTTCCTCTCAGCCGCCGGAAGTGCATCCGCTGCCGGTGACCGATGAATTGGGTTCTCCGACGCTATGGCCGTACCCTGATGATTACCCTACTACTTGTCTCTGGGACGATGGAGATCCTTTCTTATTCGATCTCTAAACTTCATTCCATCTATGTGGATCGATGAAACTCATGTTATTTAACATCCTGGTTATGCCCAAAAAAAGGGGAAAAAAGAGGAAAATACTCCACTAGTTCTGGGGAGATAATCCCGTTACGCTTGGAGTTGATATCTCTGCAACTTTTTAGGGAATCTGCAATGACAAGAGGCGGGTGTACTCTGCATGCAAGCTCTCTGTCTGTATTTCTATCTCCTTAAATTAGTTTTGATTTCCCATGTTTGATCTGAGACCATCTACTGAGTCCGAGTGCAACTGAGCTCGCTAGCATCATTCAACTCAGGGAGCCCAAGTCTTGAAGATGAAAAGGATGAGAGACAAAGAAACTGTAACCTCCATTATAAGAAGAATTGAACAATCTGGGTTTAGTGGCAGGTGTGGATTTTACTTGTAAGCGAGAACATTTTAAGGTATGATGATGATAACCCTAGCTTTGCATCTCAGGAGATGCATGCAGGCTTTGTATGTCAAACATGTTTGTTCATTACTTTTAATTTGATTTCATTCTTATTTAAATATTAATGAAATTGAACACTTCTCTGTCAATTTCTATACAGTACATTAGGTATTGTTAGGGGTTGGTGAATCTTCTTTTTTTTTTTTACTCTTCTTAAAGAAGAAAAAGATTTTCCCATCTCAACTGTTTAATTGCAACTTTTATATAAACCAATGTAAGCCAAAATTTCCTTCTTTTTGATGGATTACAACTGAATGAAGATTCAATTGCCATACATTATTAATAATCACTTCATCTGGTATATCTTCTTCATATCTTTGTACTCTCACCAAATTGCTTGTGACATTAATTATATGATTTGTGTAATATATGTTCCTGCTTATGAAATGTGTTTCAATTATGAACTTATTAATAGCTTACAGAATTAAGTTAGTTTTTCTTGCTGTCTTCATGCATGATCTATTCTAAGGAATATAAGGTTTCATAAATTCTTATATATATGGTGTAGGAAATGACTTTTTTTTTTCTTCCTTTTTTTCTGGGGGGGTTTACACTCCAAGAATAGGGGATTTTGCATTTATGAGTCTTGTTGATTCTTGCTACCATCATCAGTTTCAGAAGTTAAGGGGTCATTGCTTAGTGCAACGTTAAAATCTCAAGCTGAACAAGTGTGAAAATGCAGGATTCAAGTCTGAGAGAGGTCACTCCATGCAAATAAATAAACAAATAAAACCTAAGCTTAGGTCCATTTCCAGGCTTTCCAGCAACAGCAACCCTCCCAAGAAGACGATAGCCTGGGTCATAATTGGGTAATGGCCCATCAGTTTCAGTAGGAAGCAGTCCATAAAAATAAAATAAGGATTACAGGTTTACAGGAGGATACAAGTCTATGGATGTATTTTTTTTGGGCAATGTAAGCTTACACTTAATAGCTACAATACCCAAGAAATTTTGGGGAATGTACTAATGATATTAAAATGAATTTTTCTCCAGAAATCAGAAAATTAAGAAATGTGCAGAGTTTTAAAGACCCAGTAGGTCCCATCTCGTTTTCTTCATAACTGTGGACTATGGTAATGATAGTTGTGGGTAGTTGGGCAGGTTGAACTTCTGGTTTCTTAAAGAGGTAATTTTTTTATTCTTTTCTATAAGGAGGGCAGGGACAATGATAGTTAAAGAGGAAGGAAATTTCTTTACACTTTGACAGTGCACAGGTTGCTACATGGAATAATAAGTCTTTTTTCAGGTTCGTTTTTAAATTAAAATATTAGATCTTTGTACAGCCTGTACTCTTGGGAAATTTTTTACTATAAGGTGGCTCTAGGGCTGAACATTGTCGTGGACCCAAAGGGTCTCGAGACATATATTATAGGCGGGATTATCTGGAAAGATTCCCTTAATGGGCCCAATTAGGGAAGCATGTACAGTCGTACAGAGAGAGACCCAGTAAATATATAGGCTTGTTCCCTGGGTCCATCGATCATGTTAGGATGGATAGATGGGAAGTGGGATTGCCTAGTCTGGAAATCTTCCCTTAATGGGCCAAATTAGGGAAGCTTGCAGACAGAGGCCTAATAGGCTTATTCTAATAGGCCTATTGGTTTTGGGTTGGGCCTGCGGAATTGTGTCTTGTATTCTTGCTATTGGAGTTTAAACAAGTGTAGGCCTTATAATTTCATTATATTTTCTCTTTCCAGTGGACTGGATTTATACGGAATGAAGTTTGTGTTTGTTAATTATCTTGAGGAACTCTCTCTCTCTCTCTCACTCTCCAATTTTCTTCTTCCCCCACCCTAAATGCCATTCTTTGTTTGCAATGCAAATCCAAACTGAACAGAAAATTTTCACCCGGTTCACTTTTGCATCCGTTTGTGATTTACACTCTTATCTGATACAAAATTTGTACTTTTGTCTCATATGTACTCATAGGCAGTGCAAATTTTACATCTCAAAGACTAATGAAAAATTCACCACCTTCTTCCTACCTCAGTTCTCTCTCATATAATAAAGTAGGGGCCACATCAATACATCATCTATCTTCCTACCTCACTCCCAAACAAATAACCCTCGTATCTCCATTCTCTTTAATATAAGGTGGAGACAACATCATTTTACTTATTTTACTTGTCACAAAACAAATAAGATAAGAGTCAAATCTGAAGCAAAAGCAACATAGAATTTACACAGCCTATTTGCACTCCTATGCATTTACAGGAATACAAATGAAATTTGCACTGCAGACAAACTGAGCCTAAGGATGATTTCTACAGCGTATTTGAATAATATGAATTCCTTTTCTCTATTAATCTCTCTAGATTTGCACTTTCAGTACCATGTTGTTCAGAATTTCTGCATTCATATATTAATTTATAGGATTAGACTGCAGGTTAGTTATGGGTAATGGTAGTTGCAATAATTTTGTGACCCACACCTTGTTAACAAGTTATAATTGTCAATCTGACTATATCCTATAACTCATGAGTCAATTTCGGCCCATAATACCATAATTCTAGTGATCAAATGAAATGATGCATCATCATGCATGGTGTCCCCTCAAAGCCTTGGATTTTCTTGTAACACTCTACATGCTATAATTCATATTTACTAATTCTTTCATCAAGCTTTGTTTCTGCTGGCATAAAATGGGTAGTATTCAACCATAATATTTCCTGGCACCTAAATTCAAAAAATAGCCTCTATAAAATTGAATTCTGGTCCTAAATCCTCTTAAAAATTCAGGAGAGATCAGTAAGAACTAAAATACCTCCAAACAAAGAAAACTGGGAACCAATTGAAGTTGGATAAAGAACAAATTGAAAAGGCAAAACTGCAGAATCGGAGAAAATGTTTTGCAAACCAATATCCACATGGTTTGGCTTCAAGGAACCAAATATTACCAGATCGATTTTCTTCTAACTGATGTATAGTTTTAATGTAGTGTTGTTTGATATTTGATGTAGAAATGTAGGAAAACAGAGAGCACCTTGATGGAATGTTTTGAGCAAAGTGATTGTCTGTGGTTCTAACTCGGGAAAAATTCAGCAACATTTGAAGTTTTTATGGACCATTGCATCTTTGTTCAGAATTACCATGGACCATTGAATCAACATAGGTAGAACCTTTCTGAGAACTTACTGAACTGATCCATCATTTTGGAGGGTTTACAGGCTTGCTGTATTAAGCTGAGGGCTCCACGCCCACTGTAACCATCAATTTTGTAGGGTTTACACCCTTGGACTGTTCAATTATATTGAAGGACTGGATTACTTGTTGCTACTCCTTCCTGCTCTCATTGTAACCGATAATTGGGTCACTAGCTGATTGAATAACTTCAAACAAAATTCCATTGCATAGACGGTTGCAATCTACTATTTTCATGTTTTTTTGGTTGGTGACCAGATCAAATTGATAATCCATATTAATCTGCAGAAGAAAAGTATGATGATTTGCAATTGTATTATACACTCTTTCCTGTTGCGAATGAAGCAAGATAGAGCCTGTTTCTCTTGCTACAGAAATTGTGTGAGAACTAGAAGAATACATATTCAACTTCAATTATACAGATATAAATAACTCAGCAAAAATAAAAGAAAATTTATTAATCCAATCAAATCAGTTTCATTCAATGTGACGACTACACAATCAATAAAAGAATTGAACAAAAATAAAACATCTGATACAGAGAATTCTTGCCAAATTCGAAATATAAAAAGAACAATCTAGGTGATCAGCGTGACATATTAACTAAACTCCGAATTTCTCAGATAATTTTGCAGCTTTATATGAGATGGAGGATCCTTATGCTTCTTGAAATGTTTGGAGGCAGCTCTCAAGACCCTAGTCCATCCCTGAAAAACAATTTTGAAACAAATTGATGAGATAAAAAAGAAATGAATTCAAATAGCTCACGATGCAAACACTTGTTATAATAAATCAAGACAATATTCACTAAAATGTAGGGGATTAAACGTAACAACCGAGAAACAGAGCTTGGGAAACAAATTCGAGCTAAGAAAACAAGATAATCAATCAAGAAACCCAGAATACATCGATTGATGTGAACCCAGTAGAACTATTACAGCAATAGACTTTTCAATGTACACAGGAAAATATTGTATGCGGATTACAACATTCCCTCCCCCACCCTTCTCTCTTTCACTGCCAATGACCAAGGAAATTTCTTCTGTAATATAAAAACCCGAAAATTCTCAAATGGGTAGCTTTAGATTTCAACAGTCCAAAGGCCAATTCATTATCGCGATTTCAGACAAAATAAATAAATAAATTAGATGCTTGAATCAAAATAGCAGCTTACCTTTCTAGGCGTAGAACCCTTAACAGGAGTTGCACCAAGGTCGTAGCACCTCTTCTTCTTGAACGTGGTTATCTTCTTCTTAATCTTCGAGCTCATCTTCCTGATCTTCTCCTGCGCAACTTTCTCGAACCCGTCTGAGAGCTTCCTTCGTACTTCCATGGAAGTAGCAACAGAAATGGAGCTGTATCCGCGAGGAAGCAACGGCGACCATAGTTCGCTCTGCGAGTAGTCAAAATCGAAAGCAGAGTTGTCTGGGAATTTACCGAGAAGCTCTCGAGACATGGATGGCTCGAGATACTCCACTGTCACAACGCGTTCTATGATCATATCTTCCGCCTTTCTTACTTTACTGTGATTGTTCGAACGAAAAGAGAAGTTATGCTGAAGGGGGTTGGAGAACTGAGCTAACTGTCTCTGAGAGTGAAAGGGGAGGGAGAAATAATAAGGTAACGGTAACGTGTACTTTCCTCTTACTTCTTTTCTGTTTTCCGAAGTTACCGTTGGGAAATTCAAATATTTCACGACAAAAATAGGTCATTTATTTAAACATCGTCTATAGTTTGATGTATTTCCTGAGACATACCTATAATTTGCTTATCATTAAAACGCCCTCTATAATTTCCAACTGCTTTAGTGTTGAACTTGTCGGGTCCAACCCGAGTTTTTGCATGGGTTGGGCCTGAATTTTCGAGCTGTGAGCTTGGACTACGCGAAAAAAATAAGGGCTGCCCTAAACTTGGGCTTGGGTTGATGCATCAGGTAGCTTGTAACCGATTCAAGCTGAGCCCAACCCAACTTGAGCTCACCTGAGAAAAATACATGTATATGTGTATTATATTATATTTATATATATTTTTTCTAATTATATATGCATGTGTAAATGAAATTTGTATATATTTTCAATCAATTCTATTATTAAATTAGGCCCATAAAATCAAACATAAGATGGTTATGTAAAAAACAAATACATAATTTCTTTCAAACTTGACCAACCTGGCCAAGTCTGACCAACTCAGCCTAGCCTAGCCCAAGTTGAGTCCAACTTGAATTGTGTTGTTTTAAGCTTGGGTTAGGTCTAGGTTGAGAAACTAATCTCGGGTTGGGCCTGGGTTGACCTTCAACCTGCCCAAGTTTCACCTATGTGCTTTAGTCCCCATTTAGGAGGGCTTTCGTGCATGCAACAGCTTCTGGCATCACATAAGCGAGTCGGGATCTCCTGCCGAAAGCTTCCTACCCATGTCCCTACCTATTCCATAAATTTTGGACACTTGTCCACTAGCATGTGCTTCTCCTTCACATGTGCAGAATTCAATGGGATGTAATGGGACGGACGTTAAGTCCATTCCATCATAACTCACCCATTAACCCAATTATTTTTTTTAACCTAAAAATAATTAATCTTTCCCTTTCCTAAGAACCCTAATAGTCTCGTTCTCTCCATTCCACTCTCCACAGCGTACTGTTTCAGGAAACTTCACCGGCATCCTACAGTAGACAACCGGCAACCGGTGACGTGCTCACCGACAACTTATTCTCTCCATACTCCTCCATCGGTTAACCTTCTTCTTCCATTCTTCATAACGTCTTGTTCCAAAGAATTTCACCGACATCCAGCAACCGGTAACTAGAAACCGATGATGTGCTCGCCGACATCCTATTCTCTACATACTCCTCCATCGCTTAGCCTTGTTTTTCTTGTCTCCCACGGCAGTGTGGTCCTCTTCCTAAGTACAAGAGGAAAACTCTGGCGGTTACGCAACTTCATCAGTGTTTCGTTCTCTCCATACTTGTCCCTTGCGGATTAGGTCAAATGGTATGTGAGTTTCAATTTTTTGGATTCTTGAGCTCTAATGAAAATATATATTTATTCTGGACTATGACCTAAAAGAGCTTAGGAAGATGATTCTTTAATAGGATATTTGTCCAATGTTTTAAAAACCGACCTGGAGGCTGAACCATGTCTGCCTCCAGATCGTAGGTCACCAGTTTGACCGGTTAGGTTGAACGGTTCAAACCATGCCATGTCACCATATATATATATATATATATATATATGTATGTATGTATGTATGTATGTATGTATAAATATATATTTTGTCAATAAATTATGTATAAATATGTTATATATATTTTTATTTTTAATTTATATTTTTAACTTAGTTTTTAATTTTTATTTAAAAAATATTAAAAATTGTAATTTGAGGCCAATAAAGGTTTTTTTTTGCGAAAGAGCGGCGCAAGGCGCCTATGGCCCTTTGGGACGCATGGATCTCAAAAAGTTACCCAAAATAAAAAAAAAAAATCATCCCAATCGAACATCGGAGTGCAAAGTTATGGCCTCCAAAAGTTTGCATACATTGAATGTACAACCTGCGACCCGGTGACCGGGTCAAACAGGTCAATGGTTGAACCGACTGTGTTGAACGGTTCTTGACCAAGTCAATGATATTTTACTTTCTGGCAGGTCTTGATTGAACCGGACCCAGAATCTTAGCCGAGTGATGCTTCAAACGGTTTGACTGGATGGATCAACGGTGGGTTGAAAAAACTGTATTTGTCTACTTTCCGTTATGACATAGTCATAGAAGAGCTTAACATTATGACTACTTTTTTAATCTTTAATAAAATATTTGATGATTGTTTAATAAAACTAATGTTACGGGGGTTTCAGTTCTGAATTTAATAAAATATTTGATTCATTAATTAATTATTGTATATAGTTTCAATTTTGTGCCTCTGTGTAAATATATTTGAAATTTTTGGTGGACAAATTACTTGTTAACTTTAATTTTCCCCTTTATTCAAAAGATGTGGGTATTCTTTAATATGAATTGTTTCTCTTATGAGTTCTAATCAAATCAAAACCTGTATGACTTAAAAATAAATTGGTTCTTAAAAAAATTGTAGAAAAACATATTTGTAGTTGTATATATGTATTTAAATTTGTTTCCAAATTGGAAACCAAAAAGTGACATTAAATTTGTAGTTTGAAAACTTGTTTTCATTTAATCATTTAGGGAAATTGTCAAAAACTCACCATAAGTTTTCAGCATTTCTCTTAAACTCAGCATAGCTTTTCAAAATGTCTAAAACTCACCATGTCACTAACTTTATGTTAAAGAGACTAACGACTGTTAATATATTACCATTTTAACCTTCACAGAAAAATATAAAATATATACATATATTTTAATATTTAGATATAAAAAAAAGGAAAAAGTTCAAAAAAATATTTTCAAATATAAAATACATAAAAACACAGAAATTGCACACAAAATAAAAAAATATTTTCAAATTATAGAAACTATAGAAATTGAAAAACAAAATCAGAAAATAAAAATTGCAGAAAAAATACCAAAAGTTATAGGAAAACACAGAAATTGCAAATAAATAACAAAAAATACAGGAAATTTTATAGATTGTAGAAAATAGAAAATTTCAAAAAAATAGAAAAATGTAAAAAAACAGAAATTATAACAAAACATTAGAAATTATAACAAAACACTAAAATGTAAAAAAATAAAATTGAAAAATGAAAAAGACCATTTTCCTCTAACTCGCCATTCAAGGGTGATTTGGTCATAAAAATTGTTATTTATGCTGACGTGGACACCTCTGTTAAGAAACATTAACGGTGCACTAATGGAAGGTGAGTTTTGGAAAATAAAAACTTATTGACATGGTGAGTTTTAGACATTTTGAAAAGTTGTGGTAAGTTTAAGAGAAATGCTGAAAATTCATGGTGAGTTTTAGACAATTTCCCAATCATTTATTATCATGTTTCATAAATTATACAACTTCACTCCAATATAGAAACAAAAACACTAATGTTGTAAAACACCATTATACCCAAAACTCCTATTATACAATTTTAATCTTAAAATATTACTTGTTTAATAATTTGATATTATAGTATTTTAACAATTAAAATTCTTTCATGTCTAACAGGATAAAGAGAGGATAGAGAGTGGCCCACACTTTGTGCGGAAGTTGGTTTTTGATTTAGATGGAAATGAATATGAAAAGATTGATGTTAGTACAGTGTACTTATCCCAATTTTTTTTTGTATTAGGTGCTATGCACCATTAATAACTTCCCCTTGACCTCTTTTTCCCCAAAGTGCCCGTTGCGGGATTTGATTTTGTAAACCAACTAAAACACCAATGAACCAGCTCTCAATTGGTTGCCTAAATTTGAAGAAAATAAGGGCTTTGATGCAAATATACAACATAAACTCAAAGAAAATTTATCACTCATTCCTGAAAAGTTGACTCCAAATGTTGGCATGAGTTTTAAAACAGTAGGGGAAGCTTATGATTTTTATAATAAATATGCTGGAGAAATGGGCTTTAGTGCTCGAAAAGCTAATGCTATGTTCAGTTTGAATGAAATAGTAGGAAATGCAAGGAAACCTATACAAGATTTGTAAAGGTTTTCCTTCCCTTCCTTTCCTTTCCTTTCCTTACTTTTTCCTTCAAATCAAACATAGCCTAATAGAGTACCTTGCCAATGGAACAGTAAAGTGAGATTCAGCAAGTTTTGTTATTTTAGAGAAAGAAAGCGTGTTGTAGATAAACACAATCTCATTGTTAAGCAACCCCGAGTGGAAACAAGATGTGGTTGTATGGTAGTTATGAAGATAAGTCATTAAGATAATGGTAGATATTATGTGATTGGTTTTAATGAGAATCATAACCATTTGGTTACAACTCCCTCAAAGTCACATATGATATCTCAAAGAAAGATTTCTAAGGTACAAGGTAATCAAGCTATAATGGCAAATGAATCAGGAATAGCTCCCAAAGCATCAATGGAATTAATGGAAAATGAAGCTGGCAGGTGTGGAAATATTGGGTTTACTTTTGTAGATTTGAAGAATTATTTATGCTCGTATCGGATTGGGAAACTAGAGAGAGGGGAGGCAAGTGATCAGAACCAATTCATGGGGTTCAAGAGATGACCGAGAGTGGAATCAAATCGTTGTTGCCCTGGTACATCAAACCAGAAGAAGAACAAAAACCCATGTATGAAATAGTAACCAAGGCTCAGTTGCACCCCACCCCCCCACCCCACCCCCCGTGGTAACAGTTATATTGTTGTCTTCTACATGTAGAGAATGAGTCATATTCAATATTCTAAGTGGTGAACCATGGCATCCCAAGTGACCAACTGAAATCAGTTATGAGGGTTTCAAGAGCCTTATTCGATCTGTCCATGGCGAAGAAGTATGCCAACGGAAGAAGAAGAAGAAGAAAAATGGAATCCACAGGGAGACTGGAGAGTACATGTCAGAATACTTGCCACCATTCCATGGTTATAGATGCCGATGCATGGTGAGTTACTGGTGGGATGCTTAGGTTAGGGCTCAGATGAGAGGAGGTCTCTAATAGGGAGGAGTTCAAATGGCCTTGGAAGGAATTCATTTTGTTTTATAAACAACTACATAAATCAGAAACAAAATAAAAAATTATTTTCAAATTATAGAAACTATAGAAATTGAAAAACAAAATCAGAAAATAAAAATTGTAGAAAAACATCAAAAATTATATAAAAACACAAAAATTGCAAATAAATACCAAAAAATACAGGAAAATTTATAGATTGTAGAAAATAGAAAATGTAAAAAAAAAAACAGAAATTATAAAAAAAAATGGAAATTATAGCAAAATACTAAAAATGCAAAAAAAAAAGAAATTGAAAACTGAAAAAGACCCTTTTCCTCTAACTCGCAATACAAGGGTAATTTGGTCATGATAATTGTTATTTATGCTGACATGGACACCTCTTTTAAGAGGCATCAATAGTGCACCAATGGAAGGTGAGTTTTGGAAAATAAAAACTTAATGACATGGTGAGTTTTAGACATTTTGAAATGTTGTGGTGAGTTTAAGAGAATTGCTTAAAACTCGTGGTGATTTTTAGACAATTTCCCTAAAAAAATTAAATGTCACATGATGTCACATGTATACTAGTTTTAATAGAATATTAACTGATGTTTATGATAAGGGTAGAGCAGTCAATTGTCAATAGTTAAAAAGTAAGGATATATTTAGTCAATTAGCTAAACCATAAGGTAGTTTAAGAAATTTACCCAATAAATAATTAAATAGTAACGGGAGGATATTGAGGTATAAAGGTTTCAATTTAAATTGGGCCAGTATGTATATATGTATGTATGTATATGTATATGTATATATATACATATATGTGGATAAATACGTACACACACAATAAATCTTCTTTAGTGATCAAAAGTATCAAATAATTGTCCTAGCATCAGAACTCGAACAGATCTTGAAGGAATATTGCATTATTTTCTATCAAGTTTAGAGCGGCCAAATTCTTGTTCAAGCCCATTTCAATGGGCTGAAATCGAGTAAGGGTTGGGTTGGGTGAGGGTTGAATACCAACTCACCCCATATTGACCCACTAACCCATTTGTTATACATGTTTAAGCATCTCAGTGGGTCACAACCCACTCTAACCCTCACCCACCCTAACCCATCCATGTTGACCCGCTTATCCACCACATTTAGGGGTGTTCAAATTTGGATCATAAACTAAAAATCGAAGCGAACCAAAAATGAATAAGCAAATTTGGTTTGGCTAGTGCGGATTTTGGTTCGGTTTGATTTTTGAAATATGAAAAAAAAAACAGTTTTCGGTTTCAGTTTGCCTATAAAAGTTAACCGAACCGAACCGAAAATCAAACTATATAAGCTATTAGTAATAGCTTGGGGCCTTGGGTTTGGGCGTTTGGGTTGGGGCTTGGGCCTTGGGCTTTGGGCGGATAGGCCCAATCAAAATTACTAAAGAGTAAACACTAAAGTTACTTTAGTATTGTGGCCACAAGCCAGCTAGAAGACTTGACGAGTTGGGCAGTTGGGCTAGGACTAGGAGTCTGAATCTACTCTGGAGTTAAGTAGTAACCAGCCAATGGACATATATATATATATATATATTATAGGAAGGCTTTCATGCTACAGTCTCTCTATGTGACAATTTCTAAAAAGTTGCTGCTAAAGCCCACTACCACCATTTTCAATTCATTCCTAAAAAATGCAGAAAATGCAAAAGTGATTATCCACAACTACTTCTACCTACATTCTATCAATCTCAGTTAATCATTAACCCTCTACGTATCATAACAAAAGAAAATTATCTGTATTCTAATAATTATTGAAAAACTATTTTTTGAAATAAATATTTCTTGAAATT
The DNA here is from genome assembly GCF_000365185.1 of Nelumbo nucifera. Next base: position 3,665,367 of record NW_010729099.1, read on the forward strand.
TTAATAGTTATTTAAAATATTAATAAATAATAGTTTAACATTATTGATTCCATAATGTAAATTTAACATTACTGATTCCCTGTTAGTACAGGGTCATTCACTAGTGTAATTTGGGCTACGTATTTTGGTATTTTAGTCACATTGCCCTGGAGAATCGAACTATTTAAAAAACATCCTACTGATTTGGTGCTTCTAATGGCTTAATTGATTTTCAAGTTAGGAACCTCAAGGACTACTTAAAAGAACATCCCTTGGCTTAATTGATTTATCTCTCAACCAAACTGAAAACTGAACCAAACCAAATTTAGCCAGTTTGGTTCAGTTCAGCTTTGCACTCATTTTGATTCGGTTTGGTTGAGGGACATGACCAAAGCGAATAGTCGGCTAGGTCATCGGTTTGAACCAAACTGAACCAAATCGATTGAATGTACACCCCTAACCACAATTAACAATTTTCTTTTCAATAAACAAAGAAAAAGTGCAGGAAACACAAAATTTGATGAAAATTAAAATTTAACATTTTAGCAAAAAAAGGATAAAAAATCAAAAATATATATTTCAGCTAAATCAAAATTGCAAAAAAAATACATCAATTGATAAAAATTTCAAAAACAAATTATATATCTCATCTAAAAGGAAAAATTTTTGCAAAAAAAACAAAGAAAAAGATAAAATTCAAAAAATATATATTACAATCAAAAAGAAAAAATTGTAGAAAATATATAAATTAATAAAAAAATTCAAAAAATGTTGACTTGGTTAGTAAACCACTGATCTAGACAATTGAACCACTAAACTCTCAGTGAATGGTTTTTGAGGCTTTTTTTATTTTTTATTTTTAATTTTTAATTTTTGAAAATTAAATGCCATGGGCTGATCTATTTGACTAAACGAACAAATCGTTGACCCAAAAAACAATGGCCAAAGTGGTTTTGTTTTTTGGTCAGTTTTAAAAACTTTATTTAATTGTTTTAATTTACTTATTTAGATCGATTAGCCTTGTTTATTTAACTTATTTAATTAACTTAGTTTCCTTAATTAATTTAATTTATTAATCAATTGCTTAATTTACATAGTTGGCTTAATTTACTTAATTATTTTAATTAGTGTAATTTATTTAATTATTTACTTTCTACCATCATAGACCTTGAAGTAATGTACTCAATTAATTTTATTAAATTAGACTTTTCAAACATGAATAGTGCCACATAAGTTTCACTAAAAAAAATTATATAGTTAATTAAATTTCATAAGGAATTTAAATCTAATAAAAACTTAATATACTTAAATAAATTCAATTTTTACTAATTTCAAAAATTAATAAAAAATATTAGTTTTAGACATAGTTTAATTATTTTAAAATCAATTTAAATTCCATATAAAAATAAAGAAAATTATAAAAACCTCCTTGGGTTTTCTAACAAAGTAACAATCCTATGAAACTCCCTAGTGCTTTGACCTTAACAAAAACCTCCCCTATTATTTTGAAAAGGTTCAAATACCTTCCTTTAGTCAGCATTCTAAATAAAAAAAATGTTGATGTAATCCATTAATTTTACTTCACTTCAACCTTTTTGCATTTGTCCAAGGAGAGTAAGGGGAACTATTCTTTGAAAGTTGTCTAGCAAAATAGATTAGTGGAGGGTAAAGTTGAAACCTTAAATTATGTATGATAATGCATTAACAATGATAAGGGTACGTATTTTAGTAACTTTATGTATGATAATGCACTCTAATTTTACCTAAAAATAATAATACAACAACAACAACAACAATAATAATAATAATAATAATAATGATGATGATGATGATGATAATAATAATAATAATAAACCAATAAAATTATTAAAAAATCTTTTCCAAAAAAATTAATAAAAATTAGCATTAAGATACACAAATCATAATACAAATCTATCTAGAGAATAGGAAATTAGCCACTCTCACTAAAGCACAACTTAGATTGTGACCAAATAAAATAGTAGACATAACCCCCAAAATAATACTTGAATTGAACTTAAATGGACACCATTTAATTGGAAATGTCATAAAATTCCATATTCAATTTTACTGATAAATAAAGTTGTGTCGCACAAGTCCTGACTAATAAATAAGTGTAAGTAGAGATGTACATATCTAGAAAAACAGCAGCCCAAAGCTTCAGGTTACTATTCTATACACCCAAAAAATGTATAATTCTGTGATTTAAACCCTTGAGCTCATTAAGAATAAGAACCCAGTCCATCAAATGATGACAAAAATAGGACAATGATGCACTTAAGGCTGAGTTTGGAAGGAGTCCAAATGCAAATATGTAGAGTGCAAAACCTTATATTTTGTATTATTTTGTATGTATTTACGTTGTACATATTTGCGTTTGTATTCTTTCCAAACTGAGCCTAAAGGCCTAAGAGTTTTCTAACCCTTCTTTTAATTCTTTCCTAGTCAGACAAATAGGAGTTGAGAAGAGTAAAAACCTTATTACAAGACTTACAATTAATGGTGAAGTGAAAACTGGGTTGAATATAGAGCTTGTTTTGTTTCGTGGTTGTGATAGGCATTTATCAAAATGCTGTCATATCATCACCAAATCAGCATTTAGCCCATTATAGTGATCCTGCATCAAGGTTTTTAAAACTGAATTGGACTATGAACCGGTCAAGGGTTCAGTTCTCGGGTCGAACGGTCTAACCATTCGAACTGAACAGACAACCCGCTCTACAAAAAAATAAAAAATTTAAAATAAATGAAAAAAATGAAAAATAACTAAAGTGTTGGGTGGTTCAAACGGTTTGACCGCCTGAATCAGCGGTTTACTGATCAAATCAATGGTTTTTGACGAAATAACAATTTTGGGGTAAAACGGACTAGTTCCCGGTTTTTCCGGTCTAACCATCCAATCTGGTCTAATTTTGAAAACTATGGTATGTATAGACACTCACAAAAGCTGGACTTGATTTATGTGTGTGCCTACCGTTGGGGGAAGCTTCATTTTAACGCTTCCCCCAACGATTAGACATTTATTCATTATTGTGCTGGTGTAGCCTTAATAACACCTAGTGATGCTTACTTGTCATAAACGATTAATATTATTACTTTTCTCGGTTTTAAAACAAATCAAATACAAACGTTTAGTTAATAAACCAAAACTCTACCAAACACATACATAATGTAACGAAATTATATAAAAGCAACTTTATCAAAATATGGTGGATGGTCATGAACATAATTACCACAGTAATGCATATGGAGTATGGGAGGCAAGTGAGAAGTGAACAACTGAACTACCTACTAACTACCTACTGTGTCATCGGCGCTAAACCTATTGACGGGTTGATCTCACACCTCCTTTTTGGGAGTGATGTCAATAAAATAAAATTAATTACAACGTGAAGATTGCTAGAAATCAAATGTCAATAAAATAAAATAAAAGTTGATAAAATAATCTTACACCAGTCCCTATGCTTGGGTTTTGAACTTTAGATGCCTTCTTAATTAAACTTTGGATGTTTTGTTTTTAATCATAAAAATTAAAGGCACATGTTCCTTATTTATGTTTACATGTATATAGTAAGTTTGCCAAGTCTACCTACAATTAATTATTGTCCTTGAATTTAGAAACATCTACAGTTGATCTTAATGCTCATTTTGTGAAGAGTGGCATCATGGCATATATATATATATATTTAGATATGGTGTACTAATGGCAAGATTCTTAAATTTTATAAATCTCTTAATTTACATGCATAATAAAGAAAATAATGATTGATTAATACAAGTGGATTAATGGTAATTAACTAATATATGAAAATAAGAGGTCATGTGTGTTGGATTTTAATTATATTAGAGATTAAATACAATGGGGTTTGATTGATTAATTAATTATATGAAAATAATTTTTTCTCTTACTAAAAAACCAATTTTAAACTTGTCCCACATTAGAAAATTATTAAACTTGTTTAAGTTTTTAAATAGAAGATTATTTACATGTTTTAGAAATATAAGGAGTATAGTATGGAGGCTTGCTACCGTGTACACATGTGCACAATGAGGCACTTTAGAGGTGCACTTTGCTCGCATTTCACTTGGTCCGCATAATGCAACTTTGACTTTTGGTGGGAGGCTACAAATTGATAATTTCAACAGTCACGATTTGATCAGGTGTGATCAAGAGGCACTATTCAAAGTTAACACTCATTAACTGTTAACTACATTTTAATAGTCACAATATTTGAAATTGTAACTATTCAAATAGCCTTTTCTGAACCAACACCTTTCTCTTCTCCATGACTCTTCAGAAACTATTTAAAGAATGTGAATCAAGCAATTGAACACACAAGTTTTCGAAAAATCACTCTTGTCTCTCTAAGTTCGATCTGCTATTGTCTTACATAAGGTTTCATCGGAGACTTTTCAACTTTGTTGGTTGCAAATTTTCGTCCAAGGCTCTGTTGTATCTTGGGAACGAATTTACTTGTAATCCAACAGCAAACTCAGTAAAACTGAGTGGAGGAAAATAACGCTCTAAAGACAGTGTCTTCAGACACGTCTCAGAGCGCTTCTTCTCCAAGTTTTTGTGACCCCATTTTCCCAACAATGTGTTTGAATTTTGCTAAACATATTTCAAATTTTCTATTAGTTAAGGACTTGGACGGTTTCATGAAATTAGGACTGGGTCATTGGTTTTTCGATTAAATTGTCCAGTCATCCAATTTTCACCAATTTTTTAATGAAAACAATTATTAGGGTATGACAAACTGGCCAAGGTCCCAAGTCACGGTTCAACCGGTCTGGTCCATTTTTCTAAACACTGGTTTTATATTGTATATATATGTTTCTACCCAAACCCCACATTGGGGGAGCCTTCGTGCACTATGTTGCTATATTTGTATTTGCAGTTTACCAAAGTGAAGCCAATTGTTTGAAGAATATTAACAAGCCTGTACATATTCTAAAAACTAAATAAAAAATAACCTGCGCATATTCTTAGCTAAGCGTGCACCTTTGATTCGCAAGACCGAAATTGATTATCATAAATACAAGTTTTGCATTTAAAAAAAAAAAAGAATAAGAATAACACGAATAGAAATTCTTTCACCTAAATGCTTGCATGCACCTACTCTCTTTTCTCATGCATGCGTCTTATTTATTTTTTAGTTTAACATATAAAAATCAAATAACCATCTCATGTCTTTAATATCTCTAATAAAATCCTCTCTCTCTCCTTTGTCTAACAGATTAAGGGTATTAATATATTAGGTTGGTAGGGTTAAGGACCGACCAATTCAAGCCAATTAGATCATGCCGAGGTCAAAGTCCAAGCTTTCTGATCAATAACCATCTGCCACACTAACCTGTTCTTCCTATTTTAAATTCAAAATATTTTTAACAGATTGTTATTGGTCTGATACAGAAAATTTTCTATGCCAAAGGTTCAGAGGATGTGATTTTAACAGTACAACTTGTGGTAGCTTCCAATAGGTTTGGTTGGCTTTGGTTAGGTTGTTCATATTTCAAGGTCACTTTAATTAAGGTTGACATTTTTAGCTTGGCCTAGCCTGTAAGATATGGCATATTATATATATATATATATCATATTATATTTTTGTAATATATTATATTATATCATATAATATAAAATTGAATAATTTTTGTAATATATTTAAAATTTTAGGCCACCAAGCCCAAACTATGATTGTGTAACAGCTCGAGTTTTGGACCATGATTATCAAACACTTTTTTTCATGGTTTTTAAAACCGACCCGGAGGCTGAACTGGTCAGGGGTGTCTGGTTACCGGGTTGAATGGTTCGACCATTCGAGTTGAACGGCCGACCCATTCTGAAAAAAAATTAAAAAAATAAAAAACGATCAAAACCGTTCGAATGGTTCAAACGATTAACCGCCCGGGTCAGCGGTTTGTTGACCCAAATCAACGTTTTTGGACAAATTTCCGGTTTTGAGGAAAGTCGAAACCAATCACTTGACTAGTTCCCGGTTTTTCTAGTCCGGTCCGATTTTGAAAACCATGCTTTTTTTCTCTAGTAAAATGAATTCCCAAACACTTCTTGGTATGCATAAATTAGTGAAGCCTAAATTATTCATTCGAACTCCTTTTGGCTCAGGTTATGGATAGTAGTGAAGCATACATGGGAGCCATATTTGAAACTTTATTTTTTGTTATGTTAAAAGAAAGTGAGGGATGGTAGGCAAGGGTGTCAATGTACCAGTTTTGGATTGGGCCCCGTCCAGTCCAAAATCAATTTGAAGAGATTGGACGGACCAACAAGATATATTGAATTGGACCAATTCGGTCCAAAATATTAATTAGATTGGATTGGACCTGGTCCATCCGTAACAAATTTATATTGGATTGGGTTGGATTAAGGCATTAAGCCAATATTTGGTCCGATAAGATAAGAATATATGTGTCAATGAACCGGGTTTGGGTTGAAACCAATCTAAATCAAAATGAATTTGAACAAATTGGATGGTCCAAACATTTTATTGGACCATTTCAAATTGGTCCAAAACACTTATTGGATTGGATTGGACCTGGTCCATTTATAATGGATTCACATTGGACCGGATTAGATTGGACCAAATCCAATCCAATTGACACCCCTTATTGGTAGGCTTTGGTGGCGAAGTTTGATGCTATGGATGCTATTTTGTCTTTAAATGGAAATGGGTCTATGCATGGTCTCTCGTTATACTCTCAATTGATTGAATAAATTAGTGTAGCTATTTTGTCTTGTTTTGTTGTAATAATAGTAAAGAGAGCAGATGGAACTTATCGGTAATCGCTTTCCAAACCGAAGTTGTAGTGGTTTGAAGTTGTTGCAGAAACTCGAAATTGGGAATTGTAAGAAGATGGAGGGCTAAGTCGTGCCCTTGGTCACTCTCATTAAAATCGTATTTGCCCCCTATGGTGCATCCAGGTGATCGCAAACCGGTCGTCAAGATAAAACAACCCATAGGCCACTAGTAGGCATGCACTTGCTTACCAGACTTCCACGAACCACAGAAGATTGATGCTCAAATTTCTCAAAGAAAACAAGAATGTCGAAAATGGTGTGTGTATACTGGGTTGGCCAGCACTGTTCTTATACAGACACAAGGAGGAAGAAGAGACACAAAAAAAGAAAACATTTTAATTTGAAATTAAATTCAAAATTGGAAAGACTCAATTTAAAAAAGAAAAGGTGTAATTCGATTAGACCAAAAAGATTCGGTGCATCGCACCCGCGCCCGTGCCCCAGCCCGGCTCGGCATGTCTGTGTAAAAAGTACCCCCAACCCCCACCTCACATGCATGGAATATATATAGTCCTCTACTCCTATGGGTCCCTACCCATAGAGGGAGCAAAACTACAAATATACTCCACTTCCACTCCTTTCCCAAGCAATGTGGGACAATGTGTCATTCAAGGATGGGAAGAGGAAATGACAAAAAACAAGAGAGGGAGGAGAGAAATTCTTGTAAATTTGAATCTCCCTCCAAAAATCCCCCACAATAATCAAAATTACAAGAAGATCGAACAGTCTAGAAATCGCAATGAGAAAAGTATTCATGGACTTCAATCAACACTTAGGTATGACAGGCTACGTTACAGAGTACGGGTGGAGTCAAACTCCTTCAACCTTTCCTCCTTATCGTAACTAGCTAACCGGCCAACCAACTCAACTCACCAGTTTTTTAGTGGTACTTTTGTTTTGGAACATTTTGGCCTTGTTCCCCTCTTGGAATCATGAGGGTTTTAGAGAATCAACCCTAGATCTCTCTTAGAAGTGGAAACACTTCACACTCACTTAGGTCAGTTATTAGTGAGCACTGCTCACACTATTCCTAACTGATTAAGAGCCTTATGCTCAACCTCCTCAATCTGCAGTGAGCACTATCTTACCTCAGCATCTGAAATGGGACACAAATGATCGTGCTTTCCCAAGTCATCTAGTGATTTGTTTTTACCCATTCAACCTAATTCCAGGGATCTCCTTTCACATAGGTTGGGTGTCCATCACTAATGACTTTGTAACAGGCTTTAGCCCCATTACTACCGATGCCTCATAAACCACCTTAGAAACTTGTGGTTTGGTTAACAAATCTGTAAGGTTCTTTTCAGACCTTACAAAATCCAAAGTGATTGTACCTTCACTGAGGTATTGTCTTACTAGGTTATGCTTTAAGCGGATGTGCCTTCTTTTACCATTGTACGTCTAGTTCTTGGCTCTAGTTATTGCTACTTGGCTATCACAATGGAAAAATATGGGTGGAACTGGCCGCAGCCAAAGTGGTATATCTGCCAGTAAGTTCCTTAGCCACTCTGCCTCGAACCCCGCCAATTCTAGTGCAATGAACTTGACCACCATTATTGAACTTGTATTGCATGACTACTTTACCGATTTCCACGATACTACTCCTCCACCTTGAGTAAACACATATCCACTGGTGGAAGTATTATCCTTTGAATCTGAAGTCCAATTCGCATCAGTAAAACCTTCTAAAATAGGAGGAAAACTTGAGTAATGTAAACCAAAGTTTATGGTTCCTTTTAAATATTTTAATAATTAAAGTTTCTCAATGTTCTTTTCCAGGATTATGAGTATGCTAACTTAATTTTTCCACAGCTATAGCTATGTCTGGTCTTGTACAATTCATTAAGTAAGATACAGATCCAATTATACTTGTATACTCCTTTTGTGAAACAGGTTCTCCTACATGTTTCTTTAAGTGAATAGTACAGTCAAGAGGTATTTTAACCGATTTATAATCATAGTGTCCAAATTTCCTAAGAATACTCTCTACATAATGTGATTGAGAGAGAATAAAGCTTCATTGTTCTTTATGGATTTTAATCCCCAAGATTACATCAACCTCACTCAAGTCCTTGGTATCAATTTTGGACATTAGAAATTGTTTTATTTCTTTTACTACCTCTAGACTAATTCCCATTATTAGCATATCAAGATATAGACAGATCATGAATCCTGTATTATTTTTAAAACTGCTATAGTCACATCTATCATAATCATTTCTACTATATCCATTAGTTACTAACACATTATCAAATTTTTCATGCCATTGTTCGGGAGCTTGTTTTAAGCCATACAAAGACTTAATTAATTTACATACTTTATTTTTTTGTCTTAGCATTATAAAGCCTTCAGGTTGCCTAATGTAAATTTCTTCCTCTAATTCCCCATTTAAGAAAATTGTTTTCACATCCATTTGATGAACTGCCAGCTTGTAAATGGATGCTATAGCGAACAAAACCCTAATTATTGTTAATCTTGCAACCGGGGAGTAAGTGTCAAAGAAGTCTACATCTTTCTTTTGTTTGAACCCCTAAGCAACTAATCTGGCCTTGAATTTGCCTATTGTGCCATCTAGTTTAGTTTTTTCTTAAAGATCCACTTACAATCTAATGCATTAGTTCTAGGTGAGAGATTTACAAGTTCCCAAGTGTGATTAGTAACTAAAGAGTCTATTTCACTTTTTATGGCTTCTTTCCAGAAAAACTACATCAGGTGAAGTTACAACTTCCTGATAGGTTACTGGGTCCTTGTCCACCAGAAATGTGAACATTTTATCACCCAAGTTTGTTTCTCTTTTTTGTCTTTTACTTCTCCTTAAGTCTGGGTCTTGCCTAAGTGAAGTACTGATTCCTTGAGCACTCACTTGTTCTTGGTTTCTAACTTGGTTTTGGGAAGGTTTCCTATTTAATGTTTCTTTTCTCTAAGGGAAGATGTGTTCAAAGAACTCTGCATCTCGGGACTCTATTATTGTGTTATTTTTGACAATATTTTCAATTATTTTAATTACAAAGAACCGACAAGCCGCACAATTGTGTGCATATCCAATGAACACATAGTCACAGGTTTTCAGTCCTAATTTCTTTCTTTTAGGTTTAGGTATTCCAACATTTGCTAGGCAGCCCCAAACTTTTAGGTAGTTCAGACTAGGTTTTCTGTTGTGCCAAAGTTCAAAGGGATCTGTCATTTCTTCTTAGGTGGTATTTTATTATATAAGTGATAAGCTGTTAGGATTGCTTCCCCCCACAAATTCAGAGGTGCACCTAAACTAATTAGCATTGCATTCATCATTTCTTTTAGTGTTCTGTTAAGACTTTTTGCAATGCCATTAGATTCAGGTTGATAGGGAGTTGTGGTTTCTTGTATGATTCCATTTTATTCAAAGAATTCTAATAGTTTGTCCATCATACTCAGTTCCTCTGTCTATTCTAAGTCTTTTTATTTTCTTTCCTAACTGATTTTCTACTTTAGTTTTGTAATTTATAAAAGCTTGTTCAACCTCATCTTTTGATATAAGTAGAACTACTCTTGCATATCTAGAGAAGTCATTTGCAAAAGTTATATAGTATCTTTTTCCTCCTCTAACTTCATGACATTTAAGGTCTCCTAGATCACTATGTATAAGTTGTAATAGTTTAGTTTCTCTTTGTATACTTTTACGAGGTTTCTTAATAAATTTTTCTTCTACACATATTTGGCACTTTTCATTTGTAAAATTAATAGGAATATTCAAAACTCCTAATTTACATAGTTGTTTCAAATAAAGAGCATTACGATGCCTTAGTCTAGCATGCCAAATATCAAAAGATTCAACAATATAAGCAGAAGAAGTCATTTTATTCATAATAATATCAGAGATGTTCAGTACAAATAATCCACCAGTATTGTACCATTTTCCAATAAATACATTATTTTTAGTCAACATGGCCTTGTCTGCTTCAAATGTGAGTTCTAGTCCTACTTTGTTGAGGAGTTCTCTCGATACCAAGTTCTATCGGATCTCTGGCACATGCAGTACATCATTTAGCATTAGGATTTTTCTTGAAGTCAGTTTCAGGAGCACCTTTCCTTTGCCGATGACCTTCAAAGTTTGTGAGTTTCCTATGAAGAGTTTCTCTATTTCAGGCTGAGTTGTATACTCATAGAAGGAATTATGGTCCCCACATATGTGCTTGGTAGCACTAGTGTCCAGTACCCACTCCTTCGACTTATCAACTAAGTTTACCTCAATTACCACTGTTGTGATAACATCCTTAATCAAATTGACTTTCGATTTACCAGAATCCTTCCTCTTTTGATACTAGCAGTTCTTCTTGTAATGTCCGGGTTTGCCACATACATAGAAATTTCCTTTCTTTTGTTATTTCTTGAATTTTTAATCATTTTTCACATTCAAATTCTTTTTGAATTTTGTAGTCTTTTCCTCCACCAAATTGGTTTTGGAAAACTGGTCCTCATCTTTCTTTCTGTTCTTTTCTTCAATCTTAATTCAGACCACTACTTGGTCCAAAGTAGTGTCATTCCTCTTGTAATTCATACTAGTCTTGAAATAATTCCATGTATGTGGCAGTTTCTCTATGAGAGAACCGACAATGAATTCATCTGGCAGTAACATGCCTTCCTTTGCTAGTTCCCCCACAAGAACCTGGAACTCATCTATTTGAGCAGACACGTCCATGTCTTCCTTCATGGTAAAGTGCAGGAAGTTGGCAATTACATATTTCTTATTTCCAGCATTTTCCAAAGCATACTTAGTGTCCAATGCATTCTAAATTTCATAGGCATAATTGTAGGAAGAATAAACATTGTACAGTTTATTGGACAAGCAGTTAAGGATATGATTGGTGTAGAGGTGGTCAGTTGTAGTCTAGTGTTCTGCAACAACAGAGCGGGCTGGCTCCTCCATGTTTGATGGGTTGGTTCGGTCAAAGCAAAGGCTACCCCTAACTATTCTAAGGCAAACAGCAGGCATTGTCTCCAACACTTGTAGTTGGTTCCATTGAATGGTTCAATCTTAAAGAAATCGGGAATTATTAACAGTATCCGGTTTCTCATGAAGGGGTTAGAAGTGATAGGTTCCATAAATACAGTTTTAAGATTGTTGTAATAATAGTAAAGAGAGTAGATGGAACTTATCGGTAATCGCTTTCCAAACCGAAGTTGCAGTGGTGTGAAGATGTTACAGGAACTCGAAACTGGGAATTGCAGGTAGATGGAGGGCTGAGTCATGCCACTTGGTCAATCTCCTTAAAACCGTATTCGCCCCCTATGGTGCAGCTGGGTGATCGCAAACCGGTTACCAAGATAAAATAGCCCACAAGCCACTAGTAGACGTGCACTCGCTTGCCAGACCTTTGCGAACCACAGAAGATTGATGCTTAGATTTCTTAAAGAAAACAAGAATGTCGAAAATGGTGTGTGTATACTAGGTTGACCAACACTCTTCTTATAGAATGCTCTCAGACCCGAATGGACACAGATGTGTCCTTTTAGACAAGAGACTCTTCAGAACAGTACACCTGTTCGAAGAGACACAAGGAGGAAGAAGAGACACAAAAAAAAACGTTTTAATTCGAAATTAAATTCAAAATTAAAAAGACTCAATTTAAAAAAGAAAAGGTATAATTCGGTTAGAGCAAAAATGTTACACGCACCCGCCCTAGGCTGTTCGCGCATGTGAAAAGCACCTCCAACCCCCCTCACATGCATGGAATATATATAGTCCTCTCCTCTTATCGGTCCTTACCCATAGAGGGAGCAAAACTACAAATATACTCTACTTCCACTCCTTTCTCAAACAATGTGGGACAATGAGTCATTCAAGGGTGGGAAGAGGAAGTGACAAAAAACAAGAAAATGAGAAGAGAGATTCTTGTAAATTTGAATCTCCATCCAACGTGTTTTCATATATATCTTTTGTGAATTGAATTATGATGCATTCATTAATATTGGTTGTACGTTGAATTCAGATCTCAACCAATCATGTTAACGTATGCTTAAACATTCAGTTGTTCACATTTTGCAATTAACAAGATTTACTTACCATCACATTCAACTATTCAGGTCTTTTGCCTTCTTTTATACACATATTTGCGGATCTGAAAATTGTAAAGTTCATATTATAACAGGCTAAGCAATGAGGGAGCCTGGGATTTTTTTTTTTTTTGGGTGGGGGGGAGGAGGGAGTGGGGAGTCATATAGGTTTTTTTGGCTTACGGTAATGATCAAGAAGTTATATTAAAGCATTATATTATATAGATTTACAGCATAAACAACACAAGTAGAGAGTAGAGTGAGAAGAAAAAACTTTCGTACAATCACTTTCAGCGATGGATGATGAATCCACGTCTCCTTGCTTTTGTCAAAACTTTTGAATCTGGAATTAGGTGGTTTTAAATCCACTATGAAAAGGTGATTGTACATACAATTTAAATTTAATAGGAGCGAAAGTTCTCTCGTGTGAGAGAGGAGGGCATTCACGGGATTACCTTTCCTTTGATCTGCCTTATTATTGACAAAAATAAATGAAAGAGGGAGTAGAGGAGGTAAGGTTTGGAGAGAAATGGAGTGAGAGGGTTTGGGAGTTAAGTACTTAAGTGGAGGAGGGTATTATAAGAGAGTGAGAGTTAGAGAGCAGTCTTGAGTCTTGACAATTTTAATGGGATTTTCATCTTTTGGACGGCCCAAGGACCCGCTTTATTAGGTGGGGGAAGGTTGATTCCATCCCTGTGGTCAGGCTTTGCATATAGAAGATTGAAGGTTTGGTGGGAAGCTTGCTCCATTTCTCTCATAAGTCATCATCATTTGGATTACTTCATCCTAGATCTTTTGCCTCTTCAGGCTTAGATGTACAGGCAGTAGCAGTCCAGGAATTAAGATACCTCAAAAAAGATTCATTTTGGGTCTATTGAGGGCATGCATGTTTGGGAGTGCTTAAAAACAAGTGTTTATTGGAAACAAGTGCTTATTTGGGTGGGGACCACACCATTAAGCATTTATTAGTGTTTGGAAAATAAGCCTGAAATAAGTGTTTATTTTAAAAATAAGGGCTTATTTTCTAAGTCCAAATTTTCAGCTTTTTTTTTTTTTAAATTCTCATACAATAATCACTTATTCAATTTTTTCTCCCATAATTGTCCCCAGTAAATTTTTAGAATTCTAATTATAACCCTTTTATGAAGGCACTCTTATAAAAGTAATTTTATGAAAATTACTTTTTTGAAAGTAAAGTATTTTCACAAAAGCACTTTTATGAACGTATTTTTATGAAAGCACTTTTACGAAAACACTTTTACAAAAGCACTTTTATGAATGTACTTTTATGAAAGTATTTTTACAAAAATACTTTTACGAAGGTACTTTTATGAAAGTACTTTTATAAAAACACTTTTACGAAAGTACTTTTATCAGAGCACTTTTATAAAAGTACCTTTTACGAAAGTACTTTTACGAAAGTACTTTTACGAAAGTACTTTTACGAAAGCACTTTTATATAAGTGATTTTATAAAAGAACTTTTATAAAAGTATTTTGCAGAAATACTTTTATCAAAGTACTGTTACGAAATCACTTTTGTAAAAGTACTTTTATAAAAGCACTTTCATTCACATTGGATTGGATACTTTGAAAGTTTGAAAGAAAATGAAGGACAAAAGAGTCGCAATTACTTATTTAGATGCCTATTGGAGAAAAATATCACCAAACATCCAATATAAAATAAGTGTTTATTTTTTAAAATAAACACATGCCAAATACAAATAAGTGCTTATTTGAATAAACACTTATTTTTAACATAAACACTCCCAAACATGGCCTAATTCCTTATAGACAGCAGGGGGATCCTCGAACACAAACAGGCCATTAGGACACCGATTAGCAAGGTTTAAAGCGTATCATCATAGAGAAAACATGAAATTAAGGAAAGAAGCCAACATTGAAGACAAAGCTGATGATTTATTCACTTAACAAACTCCATATTTCCCCGTCTTGAACTAATTCTTCAAAACCTACTAAAAAGTCTTCATTATTCACAGCCATCTCTTTATCTTCAGCACTTGATTTTGTTTTCATTTCTTCTCCCTCTAGCAAAAGCCTCTTCCAAAAGGTTAATGTCTCTTCTTCTCCAGATTCTTCTTCATCCACTTGTCTCTGGTGATCCCCGCCGGTAGAGTCTGAGACACCCGTCGTCCACTCCGATGAATTTGCAGCGGAGGTTTGAGGGCCAGCCAGTTGGGTTGTCAAGTTCGATGGCAGCAGTTGCTCCGATTTGAGTTTCTTGCTCAAGTGCGAATTCCAGTAGTTCTTAACGTCGTTAGCTGTTCTTCCAGGAATTCTAGCTGCAATTAGCGACCATCTGACACATATACACACAATGTTAAATTCTAGCTGCAGTGAAAAACAAACACACCGACGTTTGCAATTAATTCGATACATCACATCAGATGATTTTTTATTTGAAATGGTGGCTGTTCAGAATTCACCACTGGGGTCGCTGAACTGTTCCGGCACCACAATGTTTTATCAAATTCTAACCACATAAACATTAATTGAGAGAGAGAGAAGATATATTTTTTCTTCCAACCGTGTGAAGAAGAAACCGACAAATGAAAGGAAGCATTTAGCTCAACAATTATTGATCAGTACTCCTTAACAGAGGAGATAAGAAATAATATAAGAACAAGCAAAAGACAGTGCTCTTCATCAGTTTTCCGAATTTCATCGAACTATGTCAATCTGAGAAAAAGAAAAAGAAGCTCAAAATTAATTACCTGTTGCCCAAGAGCTTATGGAGTCTGATTATGAGGTCAACCTCATCAACTGCGAAGTTACCACGCTTAATGTTGGGACGAAGATAGTTCAACCATCTTAACCTGCAACTCTTACGACAGCGATCGAGACCTGCAACATAGCAAAAACCATTAACCTTCATTCATTCTGGGAACCAGACATTGCTTTGGTCGATCCAACTTGCCTGCTCTTGCTGGGATGTGCTTCCACTTTCCTTCTCCATATATCTCTACACATCTTTTGAGCAATTTATCTTCTTCTTCAGTCCAGCAACCTTTCCTATAATTTTTCATCCTACCCATAATCGATCGATCTGGTTCTCACACTCTCACACCCACATTACCTTTTAATTTTCTACTCTCGACTCTTTGAGTTCATCAGTTTCAAACTTTCAATCTATATTGGCCTTGAGTTTACCCACGTGCCTTGGTAACCTAAAATGACAAACCTTTTCCCATTTTCTATTACTCAATTATATGATGTGGGGACGCTTTTTAATTTATTATTATTTGATCAACAACAACTCTTCTTTCTTTGAACCCATCTACCAGTCCTATACTAGAGCGGATTAGCTGGAGACAGAAACATACACACCCGGCTGAATTACCAATCACGGTTGAACACGCCAGTGCTACATGTTATGTTAGTTCTCTCTCTATTTCTAAGAAAAACAAGCATTTCCAACGTTTTCGAATTGCTATTGACCTGGACGGTCGGACTGTTCGGCCCAAAAATTGTCCAAACAACCGATTTCATTTTATCAAAACCCGGAATTTGATTAAAAACCATTGAAAAAATCAATAAACAGTTGACCCGGATGGTCGAACCATCGACCCATTCAATAGTTTTGACCGTATTTTTTATTGTTTTTATTATTTTTAATTTTACTGTTAGAACGGACCATCTGTTTAAATCGGACGATCAGACCATTATCCCAGAAACCAGTGGCCAATTCCATTTCTGAATCGTTTTTTAAAACGTTGATTTCCAAGAGGATATATAGCAAAGGAAAGGGCATTTGTACGTCACAGTTTGACATGTTTAAACCAAACAAGTTAGGAGTCAAGAGAGGAGAAGTATGTGCTTAGAAAACTTGATTTCTTCTCTATTATAAATGGTTTTGTGCATCAATAAATAAAGCTCCTTTGTCTATTGGTAGTCATGAAAGGTTGCTTTGCTATATACTATATCTTATAAAACAACTTCCGTTAAGGACCAAAGACTTACTTTTAAGATAGGGGATTACAGGATCGTGGACTTGGACAATACAGTTTGATGTGTTCTTTTCAATGAATTCCAAGATAGTTAAATTCAATTACTGATACCTTAAGGCCGGGGTGCTTAGAAGTGCTTAGAAGTGCTTTCTATAAGTGCATCCCCTCATGTACCATGGTTTCCTCTTTCATTTGTTGTTATATTGGGTCTTATAGTAAATGAGGATATCTGAAAGTTAGTTGTTTGGGTAACTGATACCTCGTTGTTAGGTGGGTAAACAACTTATTCACGTACTTGTTGAAGCCGATTAGACTTGTTCATGGGCCGGGTAGCCCAACGGCCTGGCCCGGTCCCCAGACGGGCTTGGGTATGTTTTTAGCCAGCGGGCTTGACCTCGGGCCTAAAAGCCCAACTCGATTACTTTTTGGGCCGAGCTTGGGATTTGTCAAAAAATCCCAGCCCATGAACAGGTCTAAAGTCGATAAGCGCTCTCTCCCTCTCACCTCTCTCTTTAGTCGGGTAACTAGTAGCGTACAAGAATGATGGAAGCTAAGTTCCCAAACAAGTTTTACTTGGAAAACACTTGCCTGGGTATCCAGACAATTAAAAACAAACAAGGCCTTAATACAAGTTAATTTGTCATGTTATCAATATCTTGTAAGAAAATCCATGAATTTTTCTTTTTTTCCTTTTCATTATTTTCTTTTCTTTTTTTTTTCAGTAAGCCATAGGCAATTCATTCAACAATTCCTATTCGTTGGGCCATTCCCATGCCCCCGGATAGGGATGTCAGCAGTCTAGTTTTGAGTTGAACCAAACCCTATCTAAATCAAAATCAATTTGGATGAATTAGACAGACCAATAAGACATTGAATTGGACCGGTCTAGGCTTAATGGCCCAAAGTATTTATTGGATTGGATTGGATTAAACCTGATCCATCTATAAAGGATTTATATTGAATTGGGTAATTGGATTGAACCAATATCTGGTCCATAGATAAAAGATAAGAATACAGGTGCCAAAGGACCAATCCAAACTTGGGCAAAAGCATTCATCGGATTGGATTTTACTGTAGGCAATGCCTTTTATGAAGGTCTCTGTGTGTGGTTTCTTAGTTCAATTTGCACCATATATGCATCGAAGTTGACCTAGATTCTCCCTAACCTATCAAAACTGCTAAGTGGAGTTCAAATCAACCCCCCACGAGATTATCTCCTACAATATCCTACAACATATATTGGAAACAATGATAATCTTATGGGGGCATGATTTGGTATCGCCAAAGTGCAATGCCTTTCATGGGCAATGCAAATTACAAAGCGGCTGTTGGAACGGTGGGACTTTGTACTGATGGAAGTCGTAGTCAACATTGATGTTTGCAGGAAGGTTCTGTCCCACCTTCCCTCTAGCTCAATACATCTTTTTGTCCCTACATCAGCTAACAATGCTCATATTAGCTAAGCATCGTCAGACGTGGTCCACTGTTCCTCCTTTCCTTCGGTAGGACATTTTAAGGAAAATGCATGGATTGAATATATGTGGACGCTAATGCCATAAGACATATATGCAATGACAGGAGCTGTACCATGGTTTTTAAAATCGGATCGGATCGGATAGTCGGACTGGAAAAATCAGGAATCAATCATTTGATCGGTTCTGTTTTTTTCAAAAATCGGATTTCGTTTTAAAACTGTTGATTTTGGTCAGTAAACCGTTAAATCGGATGGTTAATTGTTCGAATCGTTTGTACGGTTTTGACCGTTTTTTATTATTTTGAATTTTTTTTTATTTTTCTATCAAAACGGGCCGAACATTTGATTCAAATGATAAAACCGTTTGCCCCGGTAACCGAACCCCTGACCGGTTCAGTCACCATCGGTTTTAAAAACCATGAGCTGTACAATACTTACAGTCCCATCATACGACATATACGCAATCTCACACATGTTGAAAACCAGTGAATAGGAGTTTAGGACCACCATTTAATTGGGTACAGAGGGTATGGCCCAATACGAGCCTAATGGGTACCAATGGGAGATCCCCATTAAAATCAGCTTTATGCAGTAAATTTGAAACCACAGATATATGGATCTTAAGCACAATCAGAAGAATATGACTGGATGGAGCATGAGAGCCCATATCATTTCCTCTCAATGGAATAGAGATGGGGATGATTTTTTTCTACTCTAAAGAGGATGGAGAAATTTATATCCCTATCGGTTGAGATGGGGTGAGTATTCCTCGCTTCATAGACTCACCAATCCCCATCCTGTTGCCATTCCTATGCCCATAAGCAAATCTTGTAAATTAGGCCTCCAAGTCAATAAAATTTTACCAATAGACAAATCATTGTAAAGAAACTAAGATTGGAAGGGGAACAAATACAAAATACACAGATTTGTATTTGTACTCTTTCCAAACTGAGCCATAACAGAAGATATCAACTTATGTGGTTTGACCTTTTGCCTATGTTGACAGGCGAGATAGGTGGATTCTTTACTATGAAAAATATGAGAAATAATAGATATTTGTTGTGGTTTATACCCCAAGCAAATTCTTAGGCTATGTTTGGTTGCAATGCAAATAAATTTACATTGATGTAAAACTGTGGTAGTGCACATTATTTGAGTGTAAATTCTGACCTATTTTTGTATCAGATTTTATCCTTTTTTTATTGTATTAAAAATGAAGTATATTAAGACATGAAGGAGAATAAAGTAAAACCCATAACTAAATTAAATGAGAATTTGCATTTTTTTTCATTTACACTCCCATACATTCATTTGTACTAGTGCAAATAAAATTGCACTGCAACCAAACACAGCCTTAATCTCTGTACGCATTCTCTTTTTCCTCAAACCTGACAAACCCTTGTAAAGGAAAAAGACTATTTTTCAAAGACCACCATCTTTCTCTCAAGTTCTCTCTCCTCTAAAAAGATCTACCTCTTTTTCCCCAAAGAGACTCTCTTTTCTCCTAGAAGAGGCATTTTTCCACATACAAAAGAAAGAAACCTTTTACATACTAGTTTAGTTGTCAATGGAACTAACTAGTATGCAACAACTTTCACATCTATCTATTGGTCTCTAAAAACCATAATAATGATTCTCAACTGGTTAGAACCTAAAAGTCATGTTTTCTTTAGGCTGTGTTTGGTTGCAATGCAAATAAATTTGTATTGATGCAAAATTATGGCAGTGTAAATGATTTGAGTGTAAATTCTGACTTATTTTTGTTTTAAATTTTAGCTTATTTTGTTTGATTGTAGTACAAATGAAGTGAATTAAGACATGAATCAGAATAAAATAAAACTCCAAATAAAATTAAGCAAGAATTTACATTTTTTTTTTCATTTGCACTCTATGTATCTATACTAGTACAAATAAAATTGCATTGCAACCAAATGCAACCTTAAAGAAAAGAAGGGGGGCATGGACCTTACCCTTGGTTTAAAGTCATGTAACCAAGTTATTTTGTTATTTATTTAAATATAACATGTAACATATAACCGAATCTGTTTAAGTTGTACAAAAGTAATTAAGAAATGACGGTTTAGCTCAGGGTCAGAAGTACAGTTGGGAATTGATGTCGATTGATGGGCGGGCATTGATGAAATTCAAAGCCTGAAAGGATTTTAGAGACATGGATTGACACATAACAGACTATGGCCGCGGGGCATCGTTTTCACATATTGCATTTACGGATCCACATGACTTGACTGGCGCAATACGAATTTGGATTGCCTACTTTTTTGAGTCACAGACGAAAAAAAGACTATCTCACTCTCTTCTCATTATTTTCTTCCTTTTTCTTTTTTTCTTGTATAATTATATCACCATTTTTCATGTATGTTTGGTGAGATTTTCAGATTAAGCTGTATGAATTATTTCAAGTTCAAAAGAGAATGCATAAAAGACCTTTGACACCACTTATAAGAAGTGATCCATTTTTAAGTTGAAGGGATAAGGGTATATGGATTATGGATTGAAGTAGTAAAAATGATTTATGTGTTGATAATTTAAAAATAGATATGGCACTAAACAAAACAGAATGATGAAACAAGACCGATTTACCACAAAAGCAATTAATATGGTTAGGGTTTTAATTACTTTTGGGAGAATGACGATGGTTCAGTCCAGGGTCAGAATTTTTAGGCCCAAAGTACAATTGGGGTGGGTGTCAGGAATTGATGTTAATTCACAGGCAAGCATTGGTGTGTAGAGTGGGGGGTTTTGACATTTTGAATGTTTATAGCTCTGCAGTGAAAATCAGAAATCTGCATTGAACCTGTTCATACTCCGTTTTGTTTTTTGTTTCGTTTTGTCCTCTCAATTCTGTTTGTCTGATGTAGAAATCTGAATTGGATACAGCTATTGTACCCGATTTGTTAATGTGGCGATGATGGGTTTTTTGTTTTCCATTTTGTTCTTTCAGTTCTGTTTGTTTGCTTTGCAAATCTGAATTGGATACAACTTTTGTACCTGGTTTATTTGTGATTAATTAAGATTTACACTTCTGCTTTGCTACAAAAACTTCCACCTTTTTGTCTCATTTGCAGTCATTGGCTTCCATCTACCTTGATTGCATCCATCTTCCCCTCACCTTGTAATTAAATTTACACCACCTTCTTATTCTCTTTCAGATAAGCTAGGGATTACATCATTTTATCTCCTCCATTGTTTAAAGTATTAATACACCCAAGGGGGTGTTCCTTTTTTGGATTTTGAGATGAGGGAAAGTTGATTTCCATTGACCAAGAATCTCATGTTCTTTTTTCAGATTTATGTGGGGACCAGGGAAAGTGTATTTTCCTGGGTATCATTTACCAGGGTAAGTCATACCCATCTCCTAGGAGGGTAAATAACTTTCCCACTTAGGGGGAAGTTGTCAACACTTAAAAGGGACAAAAATGCCCCTTTTAATAATGGATTTTTATGGCTAAAATGGTCATTACCTTATTTACATGAGAAATTAAAGAATATGGGTAAATGCACTTACCTGGGTAAGTAAGTGTTTCCCAGGAAAAACTTACCTAGGTAACTGCATTTACTCGGATAAATAACTTACCAAAAAACGAACAGGGCCCAAATGTATCAATAGGGGTGTATCAGTACTTTTAAACCATGCATGCATTCTTTATTTTTATTATTTTTTTCAAAAAAAAATCATTTTTATAGATATTTTTATATTATTTAATAAATAAAATAAAGAATTTTCTAAAAACGCATTTAAATAGATATATCAGAACCCTCACAATACGATCAGATATGGGAGTGTATCATATCAATAGTTTGAACCTTGCTCTTATCTTATTCCTCTCAAAGCAATAATAACCTTCCTCTTACTTCCATTCTCTTTTACAAATGTGGGCACCACGACATTTTACTTCTTAATAACAAACAAGACAACCAAATCAAAAGCAAAAGCAAACTGAAGTTTGCAATCAGCTCATTTAGGTATTGGGCCCAAATAGGGATGATCATGGGTTGGGACGGGATCATCCCTATAGCATCAAGGCCTTCTCGAGCCCGACTACGCCCATATCTTGGTCCGGGCTCGCCCAGACATCTAGTGGTGATACTTTCTCTCCGGGGGTTTACTCAATCTCCTGGCATTGGCTTCCATAAGACTCTCTCTAGTCGTTAAACAAATTGTAAGACAGTGAATTTATACAAGTACATCAACCTGACCAATCCAAAATAAATCCAGATCAAACCAGATTCGGTTAAACCAATTATATGCTAACTATTTACAAATTTACAAATAATTTGAGAATTAGGACCTTTTTAGAATGATAATATTTAAGAACATTCTAAATGATAACTAAGAACATATGCATAATAGTAAAATTGGCAAAATACAATGAATAAGAAGATTCTGAAAAATGAAGACCCAAAACACTATAAATAGGGCACCATACTCACATGGGGGCCCATTAATAACCTATTGGCAATACTCATCAATATTGCAACCATTCTACCAAGTCCGAATCCAATAGGCACAACATAGGAAGAACATTCAATGAGAATTTTATAAATATTCCGAAATCTTTTTTAAGGATAGGTTGGGGGTATTTCAAGGGACAGGTGTCAAAAAAATTAAAATTGCTCATTTAACGTACTTACAATGGCATGCCTACCTGATCCAGACTCCATTCTAACCCATTATGGAGGAGAGAGAACCCAGACTCTCTCTCTCTCTCTCTCTCTTCTACTGACCTTAGCAACCATCACCCTTCCTTTGGACTTTGGAGTTAGACCACCATGATCGCCTCATCTAAGCCGGTTGGCTTACACTCGTTATAGTCTGTACAGTTCTTAGCATTGCTACTTCTTTTAGATAGTTAATTCACCAATGTGACTTTAATAATGCCTATCTGAATGGTTTATTGATGAACATATTCACATGAGGCAGCCTAAGCAATTCGAAGACCTTAATTATCCTCACCATGTTTGCAAGTTGAGCATGGCACTTTATGGGTTTCATCAGGAACCACAACCCTACTTTGCCTATTAGAGTTTTTCTCTTAATATGGGATTTCGTACTTCTACCTCCAATCCACCCTTCCGCCTAGAGTAAAGTTTGGGGATAAAAAAAAGTATTTCTATTTTCGATCTCTCATTGTTTGTGTGGCACCATCAAGGTATTCCCGCTTACATTTTAATTTATGTGGATGACATATTAATCACTAGCAATTGCTCCACCTTCATTGATGCTATACCGGAGGCATTATTAATTTACTTTTTCGAACTCATTTGGATGGTGCCAAACCTATGTTTTCTCCCCTAGCTGCTTCTAGTAGGTTTTTTGGTCTTAATGGTTAGCTGCTTTCAGTCCTAACTGAGTATAGGAGTGTCGTTGGTGCACTTCAGTACATCACATTAAGGTTTTCCAGTTCTTGCACTATCCAACCTCTTTTCATTGGGAGGTTGTTAAAGGAATCCTCCATTACCAGAAAGATACTGACCCAAACTCATTGCTTATTCTGACGCTGATGCTGATTGGGCCAGTTGCCCAGATAACTGTCGTTCTATTGATGGCTATGGTACTTTCTTGGGTAACCATCCAAGAAGCAATCCATAATTTATTGTTCTAGTACAGAGATCGAGTTTCGGGCCATGGCCAATGTGGCAACTGAGTTACTTTGGACTCACTCATTGCTTACTAACTTGGGTGTTTCATTGCCTTCTCCAATATTAAGTTGGTATGGTAATGTGGGAGCAATTTATCGTACAGCTCTTTCAAATATGAATTAGAAATACTGAAATTGATTTTCACTTTCGATCTATTACTCAAGAAAACAACTTGATGCCAGGTATCTTTCATCGGATGATCAAATTGCAGGTCTATTCACAAAGACTTTGTTGCCACAGAATTTCCATGTATTTCTATCCAAGCTACCAATTAAATCCACCCAGCTCAGCTAGACCATCTGGGTCATAGACTGTATATACTTAGCTCTAGGGGTGTCAATTAGATTGGGTTTGGTCCAATCCGATCTAGTTCAATGTAAGTTCATTATAAATGGATCAACTTCAATCCAATCCAATGAATGTTTTGGACTAATTTCGGTCGATCCAGTTCAATGTTTAGACCATTCAATCTGTTCAAATTTATTTTGATTTAGATTGGTTTTAACCCAAACCCAGCCCATTGGTAAATATATTCTTATCTATGTCAATGGATTAGATATTGACTTAATCCAACCCAATCCAATATATATAAATTTGTTACAAACGGATCAGATTCAATCCAATCTAATAAATATTTTGGATCAGATTAATCCAATGCATTATGTCATATTGGTCTGTCCAAATTAATTTTTAACTGGACGGGATCCAATCCAAAACGGGTTCATTGACACCCTTATTTAGCTCTCATCACTTGTATAGTTGATATATAATTCTTATCGGCTGTATTCTCTTATCTTTTGTAACTCTCTCAGTCATGTGCTTGTAGAACTCCTACCATTATATAAAGTGCTCCCTAGTGATCGAATCACTCACTGGGTTTTCTGAATTTGTCTTGTCATTATACCATCAAACTAAACAGCTTTAATGAAAATATATATAATATTTAGATCAATTTTATATATAAATTTCATGCGTACACATACTAATATATCATTAGACTTGATAACTTAGTCCAAACATAAATAAATATATATATATATATATATATATATATATATATATATATTCAAATCTAATTTAATTGTATAATAAAATAATCAGATATATAATAATAATTAACAGTCCTGGTGTAGAAAATCTTTAAAGTAGCTAGGCCCAAATCAACAAATTAATGGCCACAGGTATTTCTATGCGTCGAAAATTATCAGTCAGAGAAAGAAATAGTACTGAGAATTCACTCATTGTTGGGCTTTTCCTCCATTTATATATTACAGTTGGACCACAAAATTTGCAAGTATCCGTTGGTGTATCAACAAGTCCAAGGCGGCTCTCCGTTTTGCAGGTGAAGCCAAAATATGAAGAATTATGACTGACTTATTGCACTACTGTGGAGACGATCAAGACTGGAAGGTTTGCTAGGTTAAGACTATTGCAATAAGTGGTACCAAAAGTTCGGAGCTTTTCCAGTCAACCTTTAAAATCTTATCCAATAGATAGAAGCAGCCTCCGGGTAAACCAATAGATTCATATAAGTGGATATTTCAGAAATTCTCATGGATAAGACCATGTTTTGTTTTTTTCGTATTACATAATTTAATTACAGATTAAGGGGTGGGAATACAACAGGATGCATGTGAGGTTATGCACTGATCTCTAGACCTGGCAAAAAATTGATCTAACCTACAAATTCGACCTAACTCAACCCAAAAAACAGGGTTAAGGTCTCATATGTGAGAATGACCTGATCTGACCTGGAAAAAATGAGTTGGGATGGGTCATGGGTCAACCAGCTGACTCGATTGTCAGATCTAATTAAGACTATTTATGCATTGTTAGAAGTTTTTACTCTTTAATTTTTTTTTTCTATTTAGTCTTTACTTTATTGTTTAGTGTTTACTCTTTAAATTGTTAAATGTTCAATATCTTATATTTGGAATTTTAAGGTTAATTCCTTTAATTTTAGCATTTTCATGTATTTTTTTAAATTTCAATTATTTTTTTGGGATGACCTGAATTGACCAATGGGTCAATCCTAACCCGAACATTTAGGATTAGGATCTAACATTTGGCAACCCAATCCAAAATCAACCTGAACTGTCTTAACCCAATCTGAACCTGACCCATCCAACCTAATTGCCAGGTCTGCTGATCTGGCCACGGAGAGAAGTTGCAGTTGTGGAGGATTATCTCGTAACTCTGTATTTGGAGAGACTGTACTGAATGATCATCTCAGCCACTGGGTCTATCAACGGGACCATGTACGAGTGCTGCAAATAAAACCCATTTGATTAAGAGTGCAACTTGGGCAGGCTTGGATTGAGCTTTTTGTCAAATTTTAAATGGGCCTGCTCTAAAGGCCAGAACCTGGAGCAATATAAAATGCTAACTCGGGCCAACCCAAATTACACCCTACGTGTGATCGGATCTGAACACAAAACGTAAGCCTAGTTAATGATGTTAATTAAATGGCTTGAGCCATTTTAACTAATTAACCTGATAATTAATTATGAGGCTCATCACTCGTTGTAACTAACCTGAAAATTAAATGGCTTTCAGCTATGTGATCTTCTCTGAGATACAAAAGTAACCGGCCGGCCGGCCACATGTAGGGCTTGGATTATATGATGATTATTGGGTTGATTTCTATATATACACATTTTTCTTATTTATTGTTTTATTCACTGAAAGACAAAGACAGATCATACAATTCAACTGTTTTAGCCATTATTTGTTTTGAAAGAAACCTAGCTACTAGGTGGGAATTAAATCAGATAGAATGGTAGATTTCAAAAACTCAAGAACAATGTGATCTATTAAGAGAAACACCAAATCAGCAAGCACCATTAATTTCTAAGCCACAAACAGAAGAGTAGCTATAGATTGAGCATCACCTTTTAGTATAAAATCAGACACTTCAAATCATACACTAGCAAATGAAAGACCCCTGAAAAAAGGGAGTTTGGCTGTTTGGTGGAAAAAACAGAATACAGCCTGGGCTGTTTTAAAGCATCCATCACATGACATGTACCTCATTTATTTCTTTATTTGTCTTTTCTAATTAATATAAAAGAATATAGATTATAATTACACTTTTACCCTTTACCTGTAGCAGCATCTACATTAGTAATCTTGATTACACCAAGGGGTTTGCTCCAAGTAGGTCGTGGACAAAATAGTAGATTAATAAGAAAATTTGCCAAAAGGGCATACAATGCAAAATATTACTTAAAAAGGTTGATGTTTTATCTTTTTTTTTCTTTTCTTTTTTTGAAAGATAAATGCTCATAGCCTATTTCATCCATCAATCAACTTAGGGTCCATTTGGTTTGTAGTCAGAGTCGAAATCGAAATTCTTCAGAATTTGGAATTAGAATGGTCCATTCCCATAATCTGTTTGGTTTAGATAGGAATGGGAATGATAATTGAAATCAGCAGGAATGGGATTTCAGGGAGGGGGAGGGAATGACCATTTCCTCAAATGGGGGAATGTTATTCCAACAGAAAAGAAAATGGAATTCTGATTCCATCCAACCAAACATCAGAATAACCCATTCCAATTCCAATTCCAAACAGTTAATTCTCATATGTTTTATCTTTTGTACTTTAACAGGTTGGATTCTTTACAATATTTCTATCCCCAATTCCTTGCTTAATTTACATAAAGAGATCAACTTCACTACATACTAGATGGTGGGATGAAAGAAAGGGAGAAATGGAAAAAAAAAAAAAACAAATTAAACAAATAAAATTCATTGTTGTCATGGCTATGGACTGGCCAATTACATACAATAGTAGAGTTCAAAAACTCAGTAACAATCCAATTATTTGATTTAACGTGCAATAAATATTTGAAATGCACGTACTGTAGTTAAGCTCTTTTATTTATTATATTCAATGGTGGATACAGAACCTTTGATCAATTGGGGCAGACATTATGATAACATGAACTTAGCCATGACACTTGACCAATAATTAAAACAAAAAAAAAAGAGATTAAAATATATATTTTCACCCTAGCTAAATATTTTAAAACAAATAAATAGACATGCAATTATCCTCACCAAGTTTTCATATTTTGGAAGGGTTGCATAATCAACTCATTACTTATCAATGATATTAGATACATATCTCTTAATATATGTAATTAAGGTTGCGTTTGAAAACGATGCAAATAAGTGTGAATGCAAATATATAGAGTATAAAATGGTTCATGTAATTTGCAAAATTGGGTTAATTTTGCACTGACAAATTTATCTTTTTACCATATAGACTTTTAGCTGTAATGGATGTAAACATGAATTCCAATAAAGCATATGTTGTTTTTTTTTTTTTCAAAAGCCTACTTGAATGCAAATTTACTTCTTTTTTATTGATGTATTTTTACATCCTATTATCAATGTAAATATGCATTAGTCTGTCATTTGTCAATGCATAAATGTAATATTGCCAAACATAGGCAAAAGTGAACCAGAGTGCAAATTTATCCTGAATTAGGATTTACACTTTATTTACATCATTTCCAAACGCAGCCTTAGTAATTATTTATCCAACAATCTCCCATTTGATTAATTAGTTGGCCTTTCACCACCTTCATTGCTGAAAATGCAATTTCTTTGGTAGTTGTGCCAACGGGTAAAATCAATGCTACTTTCACAAGCAAATAAACGAATCAATAAACAAGATTCCTTCTCGTCTCAACTAACTTCTCTTCAAGACTAATAATCTGCCCCAAGTTTAAAAGTTTGCTAATATTAGAGGTCGCTAGCTTGATAGAACTATAGAAAAATCTTTCCATTTTTAGTACTTTGGCATCAATTTCAAATCACCATTCAACTGGTGGTCCTTAACCTAATAGTTGTTATTTTGGTTGCCAATCACTGTTGCTCTAATAGCTAGTCTGTTACTCTTAGGGGGTGTTCTTTTTTTGGATTTTGAAAGGGGGGAAAGTTGGTCAATGGGATTTTGGTTCCCATTGACCAAGAATTCCATGTTTTTTTTTCAGATTTATGTGGGGACTAAAGAAAGTTTATTTTCTTGAGTATTAACACTTGAATGAGATAAAATGGTCATTACCTTATTTATATGTGAAATAAAAGAACATGGGAAAATGCACTTACCCAGGCAAGTGTTTTCCAAGAAAAACTTACCCAAGTAATTGCATTTATCCGGACAAATAATTTACCAAAAAGTGAAGGAAGCCTTTTTGTTGACCACTGTGAAATGGCAGTGAGATATGAGAAGAAATAGAACGGCAAGATTAATCTAATGATGTAAAATGAGAGAAAAAAAAAAAAAGAAAAACTGAAAAAATGTAAAAGCTAAAATCCTAAATCCCAAATCTCACAACTTGGTTGACATAAGACAGAGACATGGATATCATTCTTGTATATATATTTTTTTATTTCTTATGTATTCATCTTTAAAAGAAGACTCCAGCCAAGTTTTATTCACCCATCGACCCCTACTATTTTATTTGAGTGGGGGCAATTATGAAATTAAATTTTTAAATTTCTTCATAATTATACAATATGTTTTCAAATC
This sequence comes from Nelumbo nucifera, assembly GCF_000365185.1. The sequence continues at coordinate 3,694,854 of NW_010729099.1, forward strand.
TCAATATGGGGGCAATCATTCAATCAAACCGTACGCTTTTGTTTCATCAGCCATTATTATTAAAGAAGCCTGACATCGTACCAACTTGATCCGATAAATTTCAATACGTACCATAAAACAAGTTTCGATACCTTACCAACTCGATCTGCCTACTTTTATCTCTATTATACATGGGGAATATCCCATTCGCTGCATAGTATTATGTAGGGAAGATGTTCTACGGGATCCCGAGTTCATTGTACATCCCACTATAAAATTGGGGCCCTCACAAATTTAGGACCTGCTATGTATGAGATGTGCTGTGTTAAATATTATTGGTAGGGTGTTGGAAAGCTATTCAAAACCTTCAACTATGTTACATTCACTAACGTTGGCTGCACATTAAACGCAAATATCAACCATTCATGTAAAAGATAGTTTGTTTGCTTTACATCGGTTCACATACTCCCAGATTTAACAATATATATTTACCATCATGTTTAATCAATCACATCTTTTGCTATACGATACAATGGATGCATCATAGATTTTGCCTTTAAGGCTATGTTTGGAAGGAGTACAAATACAAATTTGTAAAGTATAAAACCATGTATTTTATATTATTCTGTATACATTTGCATTGTACAAATTTGTATTTATACTCCTTCCAAACTGAGCCTAAAGAATATTGATTACAAGTATACTCTTTTGCCATATAGCAGCATCTACATTAAGTTTGATTACACCCAAGTCTCAAAATTTCAGCACACCCCAATAAGTTGTATCGGCATTTTGAACCTCGTGCGTTATATTTTTGTTTTAGATTTTTTTTTGTTTCAATTTTCAGGGAGATGGGAAATATGGGTATATATATATATATATATATATATTAAAACAAAGTGGTCAAGATTTTTTCTCATTTTTTGATTTTTTTATTCCATGTCATTTTTTTAAAGAACCAATGAGATGCTCTCCTTCCCCAATGATACAATATGTATTAATAAGAATTTAATATTGTTATTTAAATACTTAAATAACAAAATATTTAACATAACTATATTTTAAATAGTTAAATTAACGAAATTATGCAATAAAATAAAAAAATCATAACATAATGTTCAAATAAATAATAATTTAATATTTTTATAAAATTATGTAATAATAGTATAAACTTTAAAATAATTATTAAAAACAAAAATAATTATAATAGATTTAATAATATTCATATTATTAATAGTTTTATACTTTTACAAAAATCATCAAGAAATTATGTACTAACAATATATATTATGATTTTCCAGATTATTCAAATGAAATGTTATTCAAATAATAAAAATTTAACATTAAAAAATAAAATATTATTTCAATATTTCAATAACTAAATATCTTAAATTCAAATAATGAGTATTTCAAAATATTTTATATATTATTTAAATATTTAAGTAACTAAATATTTTAAATAACGAAATATTTAAAATAACTATATTTTTAATAGTTAAAATAACGGAATTATGCAATAAAATAAAAAAATCATAACATAATGTTCAAATTAATATTGATTTAATATTTTTACAAAATTAATAATGAAATTATGTAAGAGTAGAATAGACTTTAAAATAATTATTAAAAACACAAAAAATAATTATAATAGATTTAATAATATTCATATAATTAATAGTTTTATATTTTTACAAATTTCATCACGAAATTATGTACTAACAATATAAATTATGATTTTCCAGATTATTCAAATTAAATGTTATTCAAATAATAGAAATTTAACATTAAAAAAAAAACAAAATATTATTTCAATATTTCAATAACTAAATATCTCAAATAATAAAATACTAAAAGTAGCTAAATAATTACATAGAAAAAAGTTTATTTATTTAAATATTTTAATAACTAAATATCTTAAATTTAAATAATGAGTATTTTTAAATATTTTATATATTACTTAAATATTTAAATAACTAAGTATTTTAAATAACGAATTATTTAACATAACTATATTTTAAATAGTTAAAATAACGAAATTATGCAATAAAATTATTAATAATAATTTAATATTTTTGCAAAATTAATAATGAAATTATGTAAAAATAGTATAAACTGTAAAATATTTATTAAAAACACAAAAGAAATAGTTAAAATAGATTTAATAATATTCATATTATTAATGCTTTTATATTTTTACAAAATTCATCATGAGATTATGTACTAACAATATAAATTATGATTTCTCAGATTACTCAAATTAAATGTTATTCAAATAACAGAAATTTAAGATTAAAAAATAAAATATTATTTAAATATTTCAATAACTTATTATCTTAAACCCAAATAATGAGTATTTTTAAATATTTATATACTATTTAAATATTAATAACTAAATATTTTAAATAATGAAATATTTAAAATAACTATATTTTAAATAGTTAAAGTAACGAAATTATGCAATAAATTAAAAATTTTACAATAAAAAAAAATCATAACATAATATTAAAATTAATAATAATTTAAAATTTTACAAAATTAATAATGAAATTATGTAATAATAGAATAAATTATAATTTTATAGATTATTAAATTCAATTAATAATTAAAATCATAAAATTTAACTAAGGATATATTTAAATAACTAAATAATATTTTCAATAACCAATTTCACTTATATCAATTAATAATTCTAGAAAAATAATTTTCAAAAAATAATATTCATTAATAATGATTTTAAAATCTTAATCTATATTTATTATATAGTTAATATACTCAAATTAATATTTATTGTATTTTAAGAAATTATTTATAGTTTTTTGATAAATATATTTTCAGTAATTATGTATAAATCTATATTTTTTTGTTATTTAACAAAAAAATTTTAATAATTATTTGATATTAAACTACAGTTATTTAAATTTTTAAATTAAATTTATTATACTTATTGTGTTTACTGTATTTTTGTTGTACTTTATTCATTGATATTTACTAGAGATTAAACTATTATTTGAGATTACAATATTTATTGGCTGACTTAATATATTTTTTTAGTATTTTTGTGATTATTGTAATTATTTTATTTTTATTATCAATATACTTTCAATTATTGTGCATTTTCGCTAAGTTTTTAATAATTATTGGATATTAAACTATTTTTATTTATTAATATTAAAATATTAATTTAGATGAAATTAGGAGTGTTGATCACGGTCTAGTTTAGTTTGGTTGTAGGCTATTTGGCCAACCAAATTGACATGGTCAGGTTGAGGAGTTGGTTACCCTAAATGTACTGACCATTAGTGGAAACCAACTAAATCGGGTTGTATTGGTTTAGGTTGATTTTTGGTTTGTTCAATTGGTTTAAAAGATTATATTGAAAACTCAATTTTAAATTTTAAAAATTACATTAATATTATTAAAAATTAAATTTATAATATAAAATATTTGAGACTAAGAAATATGGGAATTTCCCCACTTCCCTGTATTAAATAATTATATTTAAAATATAAAAATATTACTATATATCTATGATTAGGTCATTCGATTTTGGTCAATTTACAAATGGCCACAACGAAACTGATCTCAATTTCAACCGAAAATATTAGAAACTGAGCAATTCGAGTCGAGTTGGTCGGGTTGATTGGTTTCATTAGTTCGATGAACAAGCTTAACTGAAATAGATTATTATTTTTGTATTGTAAAAAGTTATTAAAAGTATTATAAAATATAAATAATTAATCAATTTTTTAAAAGTTAAAAATATAAAACAAGTGTATACTCTTATGTGTTTTATTGTTTAGCTTTCTTTAACAAAACCCCACCCGCTAATTTAACATATAAAATAAATGTTTTAGAACAATTCCCCATAAAATAAGTATATTGGTAATGATACAATATGTATTAATGGATGTTGGCCAATATAATACATAACAAGATTTTAAACCTTGACTACACCACTAATGGGTTTGCTCCAAGTAGCTCGCCAACAAAAGTAGATTAATGCAAAATGTGACTTAAAGAGGGTTGACATTATCTTTTTTTTTTTAAAAAAGAATAAATTCCAACAGGTCATTCCATTCATCAATCAATTTAGGGTCTGTTTATTTTAAGGGAATAGTGGTTTGGAATTAGAATCAGAATGAGCTATTCTAATTCTAACTATTTGGTTGGATAGAATGAGAATCCCATTCTTGTTCCTGGTGGAATGGCATTACTCTATTCGTTTATCTTGAAAGTAAAATCCCATTCCAGTTGATTTCAATTTCAATTCTAATTTTCATATAAACCAAACAAAGCTTTGGGAACAAACCATTTAGAGACAACATGGTAGCTCGAGTGAACTAATGAATGGATGAAAGAAAAGGAGAAAAGCAAAAACCGAATTAAATGAATATTCGTTGTTGTCATGGTTATGGACTGGCCACAATTAGATAATTTTGAATGTATAAAATCTTGTTGCCAATACACCTCAAAGGAATCTCTAGTGGTCCTAGGATGAACTGGATGGTGGAAATCTCTCCAACAAATAAGAGAAATGAGAAAGAAAGAAGGAAACAAAAGAAAGAAAAAAGCCATCCTCAATTTAACTTTGTTATATATTACAGTCAAAACGGCATCTATATATGAAAATTATAATCAATTCATTACCTAAATAAAGTCTAATCTCATCCAATCCATGCTTGCATATTCTCTTAATCTCTTCATTAAGAGAAGTCTTTTTTTAATCACCTTTTGATTGTTCTAAGTTGAATGTAAGAGGTTGTTTTGATATATACATGGCATGAATATTGATCTATAACAACTTCACATCTCTTGTCCTATTATTAACAGTCTCAAGTCGTAGATGTGTAAATCGGGCCGTGCCACCCGTGGCCTAGTACAAATTTGGACCGGTTCGACACGACGATCCATGGGCCATGTTGGGCTTGGGATTTTAGGTCCACGGGCCGGCACAATATATATATATACATATATATATATGTATATGTATATGTATATATACATATACATATATATATATGTATTTAATTATTGCATATATAAGTAATTTTACACACAAAATTCATATAAAATTAAAATTTTAAGTCTTTTGTCAATTTTTGAATAAATAGTTTTGGCCTAATGCATGGTCCAACCTGGCCGAAGGCTCGACCCACGGGCCTGGGCCGTGGGCTGTGCCGGGCCGACCCCCAAATTTTTCACCGGGGAGGGTGACACGACTCATGATGGCCCACAAGTCAGCACGGCACGACCCGCATTTTGCGCGAACTGCCCATGGGCCATGCCATGCTGGCCCGGCACACCCACTTTACACCTCTACATACATCTATTTATTCAATGAAAAAAAAAAGAAGAAAAGAAAAAGGCATCACAAATCTACTTGGTGTGATTCATCCAATCCATCTAATTAATTGTAAGTTGCAATCTATCCAAACTTACCCATTTAAGATGCGGTTTGAATATGGGTTTAGTTATCCATTTGAATGATCCAAAGTGATCGAACAATCCTAATTACTTATACTTAAAACCAATGGATGATTTTGAGATCCAATAGTGGATCTTGTATAAAAAGCATACAGCTGAAATCATTCATACATGTTTATAGCGTGTGAAATGGAGATCCAACAAGATCCACTGTTGGCATAGCCCCTTACAGATCAAACCCTTTCAAAATTCTATTGGCATAGCCCCTTACAGAAGCAACAATTTGTCAATTGCAAGTGAAGGCTCTCAAAGGAATGTGAGAAGGTGATATGCACTTAACCTGGAAGCCAACCTATAAAACTGGATTCTGATGTATTTGGGTTTATTGGAAGCTTCAGTAAATGTCTTCATAATCATCACCATCAATTATATTTCATGACTAAACCAGGCATGTCAGCAAAAAATAGTAGTGACAAGAAATACAGGTCTGCAAAAAGCACTATTTTCGTCAGTTCAAATCGATGATGAACAACTATCATTGACATCAAACGACAGACTTACCAGCATCCACAACAACAGTGTGTAAAGAGACTCTGCGAGGGAAACAACATCGTGTGTTCTCCTCTCAATGTGAAGTCGTGCTTAGGGTTTTAGGTAGCATTTCTTTTTTGGAATAGTGGTCCACAATGCATCAAATTAGAGTTACATCCGGCCACATCAACAGACACATCATCGCTAGGTAAGCTTTGCGTTTCAAGAAACGGTGTACCATTGGGGGAAGCGAGATTTTGAAGCTTCCCCCAACAGCTCCGTTCACGGAAATCAAGGTGTTAATGTTTCTTATCATTTATTTGATAACCGTTGAAACCAAACAATGGTTTCATGTGCAATAAATGCAAATTCTTATATGATGCTGATGTGGAGGTGTTTTCTCAACAAATGCCCATGAACCAAGCATGCTCTTACTTCTCCATATCCTCAGTTCCTCACTATCTTCTCTCTCCCTCTTCTCACTTACATTTTTTCTCTCTCTTTTATTTCTGTTTCCTCTCTCTCTTGTTTTCTCTTCTCTTTCTTTATCATTGAAGTCTAGTTTTTGTATTTGGATCGAACCAACCTTTTTAGCATTATGCCTTTAGCAGGGATGTAATTGGATCGGATCATATTTGAGTCAGGATATATATGAATAGTAAATACAATCTGATCCATAGATAAACATCGATTCAAATTCGAATCCATTAATAATGTTGGATATCGGATCAGATCTTTTTGGATCAAAATGGGGTGATTCAAATTCAATCAGATTCTATTATTCAATCCGATCCAATCTAAAAATCTAATAGGAGTATATCCAAATCCAACAAAATAAGATTGCATTTCAGATTTCCCTACTCTAGTTTGCGGGGATGCCTCCTAGGTGACAAATGGATGGGTTGGATTAGATGTGGATTGGAAGCCAACCTAACACATCCATGTTGATTCATTTGAGAAATAAAATGTTGAATTTTTCATATAGTGCCACATGTAAGGTTAAAATCACCGTGTCATTCCAAATAATTATATCTAACAAATAATCACAGACCTGACTAATACTTCGGAGTAGACGGCCAGGTCCTTGGAAGCAAGGTTCAACGTATTAATATGCCCCTTTGTATCGGTAGAGGTGTATATTTTTTAGTTTTATATCAACGTATTAATCACAGACCTGACTAAAAAGCATGTACTTTTATATTTTTTAGTTTTTTTTTTTCAAAAATTGGTTTTTGAGTAGATTTTTATATTTACTTTTATTAAAAAAAAAAAAGAGTTTCTAAAACCCCTGTTTAAAAAAGAGGGTTCCTAAAACCCAAAAGATACGATACGATATGCCCGATATCAAAATTTTGATTTTTACTTGAAAGTGTGATGAGAATGGCAAATTGGACAATTTTGAATGCTGCCCCATTACAACATCGAGTATATATAAAAGTAAGAAGAGCACAAGAACTAAAATGAGACCAAGTTTTTGCAATCCAAAACGGTCATGTGAATCCTCCATGGAGGCCGCCCTTATAAATTAATTAATGATCATTTAAATTCACTGTCAAGGCAGATTGGATCAACACCCAAGTCACGAATAAGGCATGGTTTTATCATTCAACATTCATACAGATATAATTTTGATATTTGTTGTGCTGTTATGTACCATTAATTTGTATGAATCAACATGGAGGAGTATGTATTTCCTGATTCAAAATTGAATGGCCCTACAAAATTAGGTAGGGCATAGACTGTTATTGTTATTGTTATTATCATCATCATCTAAATGTTAAAATAAGTATGGAATTTGGTATAGGAAATGCGGAGCCATAGAATGGGTCATGGGTTTGAATTGGTTACACGTTGAAGAGTATAGTAGGAGTTGGTTGCTTAAAGATAGAGTCTTACTTAGGTGAAGTTGTTAGAGTCCAACCGTTTGTAGTTTTAATTTGTTATTTAAGATATGCATGACACTCAGTCGAGGAAATTAGGGCAAAATTTACTTGATCATTTACAATGCAATCTCCCATAGAGATTATCCTCTTCTTCCCTTGATTCCATGGGATTTCTTTTAGATCCCATTTCGTTACCATAGGGATAGGTGGTGGAGGAAAGAAATCAACTTGTAATTAATTCTTCTCTTATGCCGTTCTCCAAGATAAGATCTGTACGTAGCAAAATCTATCGTCGTCGGTCCCTTTTACAAGAGTTGGACGACGATGGTCTTTCTCTCTCCCTCTCTCCACCTTCATCAGCTCCAAGCAGAGGTAAGCCTCTTCCTTCTCCTCATCATTCACCACCACAACCACTGCTACAACCATCATCACTACGACCACCACTAGTGTCATTTCAACCACCACCTATGTCTCCACCTCCACTACCACTCCCTCATTATCATCTATATCTTCCTAGTTTCACTACTACTACTACTACTACTACAACTACTACTACTACCTCTTCGACATCCAATACAACACTAGTCCGTCAAATAGAGCATGGCTCTTGTCGTACCGTTCGTGCTCGTCGGAACCCTACACAGTCTTCTCTCGGTGGAAAGAGTGAGATTATCACTCCTCCTTATCCATGGGCAACCTCCCATCGAGCTACTGTTTACAGTCTTGATAAACTGCTTTCCATGGGCATCTACACCATATCTGGAGAAGTAAAATGCAAGAGATGCGATCGCCAGTACGAGATGGAATTCGACCTTGGAAGCAAATTCATGGAAGTTGCAGCTTTCATTGCTGCAAAGAAGAGTACTATGCATGATCGAGCCCCAACAGATTGGATGAATCCCATACTCCCCACATGCCAGTATTGCGAACAAGTCAACAGTGCTAAGCCCATTATAGATGTCAAGAAAAAGAAAATCAATTGGCTTTTCCTTCTCCTCGGACAGATGCTTGGCTGTTGCAGCCTTGAACAACTCAAGTACTTCTGCAAGCACACTAAGAACCATCGCACGGGAGCGAAAGATCGGGTCCTTTATCTAACTTATCTTGGCCTCTGTAAACAACTCGATGATGCGGGTCCCTTTGATCGTTGAAATCTGTGTTTAGGGAGCTAATAATTTATTTATGTTTGGATTTAATTATTGTCATTTTTAGTAATACAAGTGTTAATTAATAGATAGTACATAGTAGTAGGTGCCTTTCTACCGTGCGTGTTATGTTTGTTTTTGATATTAACTAGTTTGGTTATAAATTTGCATGTGGTGTGGCTCCTTTTAAAAACTAATTAAGGTGATGTTTGGTATCCATGCTGATTCTTCTTAATTATTCATTTTCCAAAAATTGGTGATTTTTGAAATTAATGTTTATTTTTTCAAAAAATCGATCGGTAAATTAATTGTGTTATTTGGTATAGTTTCTAGCTTCCAATATAAGCCAATTTTTGAAAATTCATCTTTTAGTCTGTTTGGTATGGATTTTTTTTTTTTGCATTAAAGTTATTATTCAATGCCATGTTGGATGTTATGTCATCCTCAAAAATTCAGAATCAGCTAGAAATCAGGAAATCATCAAAAAAAAAAAAGTGATCCCCGGAAAAGGGCTGATTTAAAGAATCCATTTTTGGCCAATTTCTTGAGAAAATCACCAAAATTGGCCAACCAAATAGAAATTTCAAGAAATCAGCATTGATGCCAAACATCATCTGAAATATGCCCTGGAAAAATCCTTAAACCTCCCTTGAGGTTTTAAACAAATACTAAAACATTTTCTCAGATTTATCCTAATTCTATAATATCTCCCATTGAATGATTCTGCAATTAATTTTGACAAAAAAAGGAGAAACATCAAAAATTTTGTTATGAAATTCTGGATGTTTGAACCTAATACTAAAAATGTCTTGAGTAACCTAGTTCTTGATGTATGGGAAAAGGATGTTAGGGCTTATAGGGTTTAAAACTTATTTTTTATGGGGCTACACAACCCAAGTGTAGGGGTGACAATTTTCCCCATCCCCATTGAGTACCCGGCCTCCCCAACCAAGTGGGAATGGGGATGGTGACTGCCTTAGTAGGGACAGGATGGGATGGGATTAATAGGAATACCCAATCAAGGATGGGGACAGGGGTAGGGAGTGGAGTTCATGCCCCACCCCGACCCTGATTAATTATATTTACTAAATATATGTGTATAAATATTATATTAAATATATAATATTATTTATGTTATTTATAAAATTATTTATATTATATATATATATATCAAAATATATTTAAAATATTATTATCATTTCATTTTTTTTCCTTTACTTAATAAATACCCTTCTGAGCACAAACTTTAATTTAAAAAATCAGGGATTCAAGTTCCTAATGGAGAACCTGTCTCTGTCAAGGACCAAGGATGTAGGCTAAATTTTTCCTAATGGGATTGGGGTCGAAGATATGGATTAATTTAAAACTTTGGGTTAGGGATGGAGAGTAGATCCTTGCCAATTGCCATTCCTACCTGGGGAGTCATCCCCCAAACCAATAAATATAGTTCCAATAATTATGGCAACTATAAATGTCCAATAACTGTGCAAATTATTAAAATTTCCAATTATTTATTTGAATAATTGGAAGTTTTATAATTTAACTTTAACTAAATTAAATTACCAAAATCAATACTTTTTAGTAATTAAATTACCAAATTACTAACTATTGCTCAAAAATTATAGTAAATATCAAAATTACTGAAAATTGTAAAAATAAATTTATATTTATTGAAATTAATTTTTCACTAAAAAATTATTGAAATTTTTTAACTATTATCTGATAATATCATTAAATATTAATAAATTGACCAAAATTACTGAAAATATCAACAACTAATTATTGCTAAAGAATTACTAATAATATCAAAATTAATGAAAATGTAATATATATATATATATATATTGAAATAAACTTTCCAATGAAAAATTACTGATAATTTTTAATTATTAAATTTGTATTTATTATTATTTTAATTAATTAATCACTTTTCAGTTATTATTGATTTCAATAATTAATTTTCAAAAATTCCTGAAATTAAACTACCAAAATCAGTAATTTTTAGTAATTAAATTTTCCAATTTACCAAAATTATGGAAAATTATAGTTTAGATGTTGAGATTTACTATATAATATTCAATAATATCAATAATTATTAAAAGTATCAAAATATTTCACAAATTAATTTAACCATATGTTTGGTTTTTAAATGGTTTACTGGGCATGTAAGATAGAAATAATAACAACAACAACAACAACAACAACAACAACAATAGTAATGGTAATGATAAAATGCAGGATTTTAACATTTTCATTAAAAATAATTGCTAAGAATAGCATAGAATCGATCATATAACAAAAGGGAAAATAAGAAAAAAATAGTTTTGAACTCACCATTGAAGAATCGCTGCTAGCTAATTGTGTTTGCTTTTTTTCCCAAACTAGGATGTGGGAGAAACTGGTGGAAAATGGGTTCGAACCTACCACATTAGAGTCACAGCCTAAAAACAATGAGAAATGAAATAATTGGGGGGAGGGGAAGATTTGACTTACAAGAACTGTGAAATCCTCCTTGGTTGCTTGCTACCTCCACTTGGCTTCATCACTATTGCCTTTGATTTCTATCATCTTCTTTATAGAGAGTTATAACATGGATGTTTCAATTTTTGGGGACAGTATTGTCCCACCAAAAAATAAGCACTTAAAATTAACTGACTCAGGGTTGTTTAATTTTTAAGCACTTATTTTCAAAATATGTATTTATTATGGGCTTTTTTTTTGCCAAACACGAGTAAGTATTTATTTTCCACTTACTGTGTGGTTCCATCACTTATCTTAAGTACTTATTTGAATAAGCGTTTATTTTAAGTGATACCAAACAGGGGACATAATCGATTTGAGTTTCAACTTCTCTCTCCATCTACATCTCTTAGTTCCTTTGGTAACAAAGCACCTTTAAGGATTGCAAAACAATATAAAAAACCATGATTATTTGATCACATGTTAGAATGGATGAGTTTCAAATGTTTAGATGATTCAAACTATAGGGTAATGAAACCATCAATGCTTTCTTCTCTCCTATTTCCTCATTTCCATCCCGTTTCATCCCTTGTCCATTTCTATCTAAACTCTAAACCATCAAAAAAGAAAAATGAAGAAAACCATGCTACCTTTCTTTCATTCTACAAGAAAATAGATACTCTATTTGACATGGAAAAAAAGGAAAAAAAATGAAGAAGGACAAAATTTAAACACTTGCAGATAGAGCTATAGAAAAAAAAAAGGAAGAAGAAGATTGAAGCCAAATAGTGAAACAGAGGTGTTACAAATAATGAAATTACAAAAACTTTGAACCATAAACTTTGATTGACAACCCAATGGATACCCTTAACCCAATCCACCCTTATCCTTTCCCTTGACCCAAATGGGTTATTCAACTCATATTCAAATGGGTGGATTGGGTGGGCCAAAATTTCCAACCCTAATTCACATAAGTGTACAAACCTGACTATTTGAGCGATAAGCCCATAGTCCATTAGTCTTAGTAAAAAGGAAAGTTAAAAGTTGGCCTTGTTCAGTGGTACTTTATACTTTATACTTTTAAGAGTACCAAAGTACAAAGTACATGGTAAAAAATGTTGATAGTTTTATTTTAAAAACTTTTTGGATGAAATTTCAAAAACATGTTTTTGAAAATAAAATAAATGTTGGTATTTGAATATAACAAAATGTTTTATACATGTAAATACCACGTGAAATCATATATGGATGACACATGGCAAATAAATGCATGTAAATAACATGTGAATGCCATGTAACATCATATATGAGTGTCACATGGCATCCACATGTCATTGACCCCCATATTCATATGCCATGTGGCAGCAAACATGGATGCATATACTTGTCATTAATTATGTTTAGATGCCATATGACATCTAAATGTTGGGTCAATAACATGTGGATGCCACGTGGCATCTGTATGATGTCACATGGCACACACATGTCACTAAATATACTAATGTGTTTATGCTTCCACGTGGCATTCATGTATGCTTCAATCAAGGTTCAAAGTATCGAAAACGTAAGATATATCAATAAAACAATTTTAAGAGACGTATCGAAATACTCTTTAAATAAGCATGGATACAAACAAAAAATTAAGATACATTAGGAAATTCAAATAAATCATAAAAAATATAGTAATAACAATAAATATAAGTTTTATATAACTATAATGGAGTTATTTAAACATAAAAAATCATATTTTAATGGTTTATATACATTGTGACATATTGAAACACATTTAATAACCATTGAAAAATGATTGAAGAATTAAAATTTTAATGTATTAATTTTCATAAAATCAACATAGTTTGTATTATTTTTTGTTAATATATAAAATTTAATAATCAATTTAAGAATTTATTACCAACATTCTTTAAGAAGATAATATTTATTCAAGAATAAAAGTGCATAAATTTATGACAAGCAACTATAATATAGTACAATGGTAGACTTATGATTATTACAAACAAATGACTAAGGCGAATAAAGAGGGGGAATAATTATAGGGGTTATAGATAGTAATTATAAGAGCCCTTAGAGAGAAGGGAGTAATTATAGGGGTTATAAATAGCAATTAGAGGAATTATTAGGGAGGGGGGAATAATAATTTGGAATTTATTGACTGATACATATATAGTATTGACCTGTATCGAGTTTGTATCAGTCAATACAAGTCCGAAATGACCTGATACGGACATGTATCAAATCGATACAAATAGAAATGAACAAAACTATTGATTTCATTGTGTTCCATGTATAAACTCCTACAGAAACAATACATATCAGTCGATACGGGCTGACGTTATGAGGTGTATAAGTATTACATTTGTGGTTGATGCACATGTTTTAGAAAGTATAAAGTATGTCAGAGGGTTATAAAATATGAAATATCAAAAGGTGACTTCATACTTTTCGTGTTTTTTATATTTTTACTATGTGTTTTTTTAAAGTAGAAGATACGCCAAACAAATGCAATCTTGTACTTATTGTACTTTCATACTTTTAAAAGTATAAAAAATTATTTTGAAAATATAACCAAACAAGTAGAGCTACGTGCATTGTATCAAGCTCTAATCTAATAGTTTGGGCTCAAATTTGACTAGGCTTGATTTGAGTTTGATTCTAACTGAGCTTGAGTTGAGTTTGAACATTGGGGTAAGTTCGATTAGTTATTCGAGCTCGAGCTCAACCAATAAAAAGTTTGGCTCAAAAGCTCGCGAGCTTGGCTCGATTAACACATACATACATACATACATATTATAATATGTTTATATTCTATATATAAAAATATATTTTTATATTTTATCATTTATATTATAAAAATATATTTTTATGTTTTATATAATATAATATAATAATATACTATATATTATTAAAAATACCATATATATAATATACAAATATATTTATTTTCGAGCTTTCGAGCCGAACTCAAGCTCATTGAATATTTAATCGAATCGAGTTCAAGCTGAAAAATATAACTTGTGTCAAACTCGAGCATGAACTCGAACCTAGTAGTATTCTAGTCGACTTGAGCCAAGACATGCCAAAGTTCGGCTCGACTCGACTTGATTGAACCCTTGCAAATAAGGCCTGGATAAGGTAGTGGAAATAAATACTTCTCAAAATGAGACATTTGATGTCATTTTACAATAAGTAATTGAATTTATTCAAAGCATCTCTCAAAGGAAGGTCGTAGATTATAGCTTAGACCAATAATGTTTGTTTTGGAGGTAGGGGTACTATGGGCATATTTTTTAAATTGAAATTGGTCTCTTCGGTTTCTATATTGTCCCAAATCAAAACCAAACTAAATCAATCGGTTGATTGACCAGTTTGGTACTTATGGCTCTGTTTGGAAATTATGCAAATGGAGAGTAAATCTTAGTTCAGGGAAAATATGTATTTTGGTTCAGTTTTGTTGGTGTTTGGCAAAAATGCAGCTATGCATTGACAAATGAAACAAAACACATTTTCTAATGCATGTTTACATCTGAAATGAGATGTAAATGTACATCAATAAAAAAGGGAAAATTCCCGATAGGTACCTTGTACTTTAGGTCGAGTGCCAATTTAGTACTTGAACTTTAAAAGTTGACAATCTAGTACCCAAACTTTCATTTTGCGACGATTTAGTACCCGATGTTAATTCACCATCAGTCAGAAGACAAAAAAGACCTAATTACCCATCAACTATTTCGAGCAGTGCATGAATTCCCAATTGAAATTACGAAAATGACCCATCAACTATTCACTTGACAAGGTTTCGGTTATTTTGCGCACAGTTCGATTATTTTGAGGAAAGTGATGGATTCCTGATCATCACCAAATGCGTCCGGTAATGATAAGTTTTCCTTGCCCCATTGAAAGTTATAAAGACAATCATCAATTCCAAGTAAGAAGAGGAGATCGTTCTATTTTGTTCCTGAAGTTGGTAAAAGAAGAAGAAGAAAAAGGTCCATGTGTAGGCATGCTCAGACCCTCTTTCCTCATTTACAATTGATGATGATCTTGATCAGCAACCAAGGTGATTGAGTCACCACATGCACCCGAGATGCTTTAGTCGATGTCCTTTCCCAAATAGCCTTTCAACTGCACGTAGTCCACTCTTCAAACTAGTTCTACTAGCCTTGTACATAGACATTCAGAGGTTCTATGACAAAGGTAGGAGTTTCTTAATTCTCCACTGTCGCAGTTAGATATTCTCGAAACTCTTGGACCGATTGGCTTCTACGTGTTTCCAAAGACTGATCATGATCAGAGACCATATCAACGACTTTCTTTTTCTGATCATATTGCTTACCTAGATCATTATTCTTGTGATGGATGATTCCATAGAGCACCCAATGTTCGAATTGTGACAATTGGGCATTATTGACGAGGCTGTATTCATGCATGATCCAGCTCGTCTTGGTTGCATCTTTGCTAATTTTTTTCTCACCATTGAACTGATAGAACACAAGCGTCTTCATTTGCCCCACCAACATTCCATTCTCAAATTTCCTCATCCGCTGTGGTTGCCTTCCAAAACCCTCCTCATTCTCGTGGGTTCTTAACCACCCAATTTGGCCATGATTCATTCTCCGACTTCTTTGACCTATACATGAAGTAATAGTGTTCTTTGATCTCCCCGCCACCACCATCTATGCATAGAAGAAACTGGGGTTCAATATCGTATACATCTTGAGTCGATGCTCAAAAACTTTGATACTGCAACTAATGATGGTGATTCTACATCCATATACTTATATAGAGTGGAATTAGAAAATTTACATGTTATCCACTTCTTTTTTACAAACGTTGAAATGCGCCTTCCGAATTTGAAGAGTTTTGCATCCAAGTTGGACATGAAGACCAACTCCCAAGCATACACACTAGTTAAGCAATTTAATCGTAAGGAGTTGGGACACTTGCTTCGAGTTTGGATAGATGCCGAGCAATCTTCTCAAGCCGCACATTCGGACTGCACTATGGAAAATGTTCCAAAAACACAATGAGATATGAATGTGAGGAGCGCTCTGTGAGGATATCCCAATTCCTAAAATCACTCCTTTCTTACTCGAAGATGATAAGATACAACATTTGCCATTATGTCATTAATTCTAGTTCCAGTTAATAATTGGGTCAGGACTAAGTTTTGTTATTTCCAACCAATTCCAACTCAAGGCTGCATTTGTTTGCAATGCAAACGCAAATATGTACACTACATATTTACCCATTTTTCAGTTCATGAATACAAACATGATTCACATTTTAAACCGTTTTTGCATTCATCCTATTTGTTTGAAATCGGTGCAAAGGTGTGGGCCCATCATTAAATGCTCCAACCATCTTATACTCCAATGCCTCAACTTTGGTCAAAAAGTTAATTATCAAATGAACACAAAATTGTATCCAAAAAATATGTATAATGCTATCTTTTTAGAGTACAAAAGTGTCAGAAAATGCATTTTTGCTTTGATAATCATTACTTTTTTACATTTCAAACAAACGCTCGCAAATGCGAACCAGGGTGCATAAATACGCCAATACCGGTTCAGCGTTTGTATCGCAAACAAACAGACCAAGAGCCAAGCTCGTAAACGAATAACTAATTTGAGCTCCCCTCAAAGTTGGAATTCAATTATGAATTGGTTCCAGCAACAGTATTCGCTTGACAAGATTTCGGTTATTTTGTGCACATTTTTCGGTAAAGCATTTTGCGCACAGTTCTGATCTGAAAATGGTTCATATCAGAACCACCTTTCGGTTCAAATTCCACCAAAACATTTTTAGATCAAAACTGTGTGTGGTTCTGAAGCTAAACCTTGGTCCCACCATCTCTGATGCCTCTGGCAAGATGGCTATAGATGAACTCTGTGTGCGGTTCTAGAGTGGAGCCCGTATGAAAACTCCATCAGAACCGTGTGCGGTTCTGGAGTGGAGTCCGTATGAAAACTCCATCAGAACTGTGCGCGGTTATAGAAAACTCCATCAGAATTGTGCACAGTTATAGAGATGTTGGGGGAGTTGGGGCAAACAAATGTTAGGGGTGAAGCTTACCTCCTTTCTTTGCCATTCCTCTCTTCTGCCATTTCTTCAACCGTGTTTGAAGAGAAAGGGATGCAATGGGTGTGCTTGGAATAAAGAGGAAGGTCGGAGTTGAGTGACGTCTGCTCTTCTCTCTTGTTCGTTCAACCTAGATTGAAGTCTAAAGGGGGAGTTGAGTGAAGTCCCCTCTCCTCTCTCATTCGTTCAACCCAGATTGAACACAAAAGGGGATTAGGGAAATAGGAAGGGAAAAGGGTAAAATGGTTCGTATTTCTTTTTATAAAGTTTAGTTTTGGTATTTTGAAAATATTAACCCGCACCTGATATCACATGATTCTTCTAACGGACAGTGAGTTACGCAAGGTACTAAATCGTGCAAAATGAAAGTTTGGGTATTAGATTGTCGCGTTTTAAAGTTCAGGTACTAAATTGGAACGTGGTCTAAAGTACATGGTACCTATGGAGAATTTTCCCATTAAAAAGAAGTAAATTTGCATTCAATGTGAGCTTTGTTATAAAAGGCATATATTTGATTGGAATTCGTATTTGTATCCATTAGTTAAAAGTCTGTTTGGTAAGAAGATAAATTTGCTAAGGCAAAACTAACCCAACTTTGCATTTGTATGAACCCTTTTACACTTGCATATTTGCATTCACACTCTATTTGCATGTTGAAAATTATATAGAATATATCGGTCGGTTCGGTAACCGGATTTTTCAATTCGATTTAATCGATCCGGTTCGCTTTTCCGGTTTATCGATTTTTGATGAACACCCTGTCTAGACTCTGGAGTCTGGAGGGAAAAACGAAAAAGAGGGAGGAAAGCTGTAGGTGCCGGTTGGCGGAAAAAAAGGGAAGGCTAATAAGTGCCAAAGCGTAGTAGCGAAAAGAGAAAAAAAGTGCCAAAGGGGAGATCAGAGACGATGCCCGTTGCTCGACCTGAACCATCCGCTGCTCGCATAATCGCCCATGTTGACATGGACTGTTTCTACGTTCAAGGTCTTTTGTCTTCCAATATCCACATCATCATCGATAGTTATCTCTATGTGATTTTTGTTTATCTTTTATCTTTCTACAAATCTTTTATTTTTATTTTTTTGATTCTAATGGCGAAGGAAGAAGATACCCATTTGAATTACTATTTTGGTAGCTTCAAACTGTTTTTGATTTTGTACTCTCCTTTTCTTTCTCTTGGTGTGTTTTTGGAGAATTGACAGTTCTAGCTAATAACTGTAAGGGTCATGTGTTGTCGTCCTTATTCTCACCTTAGTTGAAGGCATGGTCCTAAGTGCCCATTTGAATTCCTGTCTTACACTGTAAGATATATAGTGGTTGGGTTTCTTTTCTGTTAGTGTCAGTTTATTTGCTGGATTTTTTGGACAGTGGTCGACATAATAGAAGAATACAAAAAACGAATTTCACTTCTAAGCAGAATTAAGACTGATTTCTACTAGATTGTAATGCATAGTGCTGAATTTCAGTAAGGAATTTAGAAAAGAGTTCTGTTAGTGTTGAACTGTTCTTTTTTTTGTCCCCTTGATTAATGCAAGTTTAGGAAATGAAGCACGTAGACTGATTAGAATCACCATTTTTCCGTGTTAACCTTATTTCTATTGCCTTGAATCAATACACCTGTGAGCACTGGTTGCTGTCAGGGCAGTTTTTCTGTGTATAGTTCTAGCTAGAGATGCATTACAGTGCAATGCCCTACATTCTACTACTCAATTGAACTTCTCTGAAGGCCTATCATCTTTCTCCCTGCCAAGGTGAATGAAGGAATAAATGTTTCAATATGATTCTTAGTTTCCAACCAAAGAGCAACTCGAGTTAACCAAAAAAAAGTAGTTCAATCATGTAGAGTTTGACCAATCTACTGTTTGTTTTTTTTTTTCTTCTTCATGGGGCTAAACAACCGAAGGGGTAGCCCATATACCCCCAACCCTGGTGGCAACAGGATTTGATCCCAAGTCTCTGCTACAACTTACCGACCAAAATTCTTGTTTTGGTTCAATGTGTTATTGTTTTCCAACCAATTTTTTCTTTTCTTTTTTTTCTTTTTTGATAAGTGATATTGATTGTGTTGGTTCAGGAGGGTGAGAGGCCCTCAACTATATATAAGAAGAGTGTAAGCCTTTGTAAAACAAAACTCAACAAAAAATTCAGAAGATGATGGACCACCAGTGATTGGAAAAGGAGATAGTAGGCACTCTCACAAAAGACTTCCAACCAAAACTTTTGAGATTCTGGTTATTTTATTCAGCACTAAGATCTGAATTCAATGCATATCAGATACTTCAAAAAAATTGAGTTGAACTTCTAAATTTCATTGTCATTTGCACCTTTGCTTGTTTGGTATAAATTAACATGTATCATTTTGATTTTATCTAATGTGGTGTTTCTTTTTTATTTTTTCTGAAATTTCTGCCCTTTTCTACAAGTAAATGAAGTTGTTAACAAGTATTTTCTTTTTATCCATGTTTTTTCATCCCACTGAATCAGACACTCAGACTCCTTGACATACATGAGATTCCAACTCCAATATTTGTCTCTGCGCAATACCAGCCTAATGTTGAAACTTGAAAAAAGGTTGGGATCACTAATATGCAATGAAGAATTAGTAACTATGTTTAATGGCATTCTCCTATTCTTTGACCCAATTTCTCTCCACTGTTCACTAATGTCAAGGCTATGGTTACCAGAGAAGAAATAGGTGTATAAAGAACAATGACACCTTTTGATGTCAATAAAATTAAGATAGACTTTCTTAATCCCCCTGCAAGAAAATCTTGGGATAACTAGAAAAAGTCAGTTTGGCATGGAAGATTCCCCAGTGTTTTAGAAGGCATGCCAGGTTAATGCAAGGCTCATTTTGTGGGTTGTGCCTCACCTAACTCAAGTGCACCCATGACCCAACCTACAATGTTATTATTTTTGAATGAGTTAAGTCAGTTAACATTGAATTTAATGTTTTAGAGTTTAAGCAGTTTAAACCTGTTTAGGACAGACTTACATGGTTACAATTTTAACTTTTAATAATATAAGGATCTAACCAATTAAGTTTATAGGCTTTAGGGAGTATTTTTCCTTCAAAATTTAGATTACCTTATTCTTATGTGATAAGCCTTTTTTTTTTGATAAGTAAATGGCAAAAAATTTATTAAATGAAAAGAAATTACAGATATGGTTACAATGATAAGTCTTTTTAATTTGTTTTTTCCTTTCAGAAGTGGCACCTCTCATGTCTTACACCTTACACTTAAGGCTCAGTTTGAAAAGAGTACAAATACAGATGTGTACAGTACAAATACATATAAAATAATACAAAATACAAGGTTTTGCACTCTATGTATTTGTATTTGTACTCCTTCCAAACTGAGCCTAAAGGAATCCCTTGCTCTGCGGTTGTCTTCTCGATTTTTAAACACTTAAATCCACTCAACTGTGTTGTCTTTTAGTTTGCCTTTTTCCTTACTCTTAAGATTGTGCTTTGGAGGATGGGAACTAGAGGCACTAGATGATGGTTGTGAAATTGTTTGACCTTGTAATCTTTGGCATTAACAAGTTAACTTTGGTTTTCATGCAGTTGTTTGAGGTTCAATTATTTGAAAATAATTTATAAGCCTGGGATAAAATGGTTGTAAAAAGCTGTTAATGGCAGTACAAAATTACAAATATTGAAATTTGGAGGCAAATGTAATTCAACAGACTTGGAAACAGCTTCTCTGTGTATCTGCAGGGGGTAAGGCTGCATACATGTCCCTCCCCAGACTCCGCATTGGTGGGAGCCTTGTTCACTGGGCTTCCATAAATGTAGTTCAATGGACATTTTTGGTTGGTCCCAATACAGAATATACTTGTAAAGCATCTCGTTATACGGGACTTTTATACTTTTGATATTAATACATTATACTTGCTCTTTTCAAAAAATAAAAAAAATGTAGTTCAATGGAAATGCAGCTACTGACCTAAGTCTGCAGTTTCAGCAGGATGTTGATAGCTGTTCAGTACTGCATTGATTGGCATCTATTTGGTTAACATGTCTTTTGCATCACCTTTAAGACCAACATTCAGATTCTATGACTTGCCTCTCTACTTCCTACACCATCTTTGAGAGTTTCAAAAATAGGGGTGATTAATTCAGAGTTTAATGGACAACAGCAGTAATGGGTGATAAACTCAGTGTTCTCATCTTATCTAATTCAGTGTTCTCATCTTAGTGTTCTCATCTTATCTAATTCAGTGTACTCATCTTATCTAGCTAGATACAGTTCTATCTTATCTAGTAGGGAGTCTTATCTGTTCAGTGTTCTTATTCTAAATTCAGTAGTATAGATCAGTAGGGAGTCCTCCTAAAAGTGGGATTCTTATCTTCTTGTAATCTCTTATTTAAAGGAGCTAATGATATTCAATAGAGACATCAAAATTATCAGTCAAGACAGAGTAGAGGAGAGTTGGTGATCTCTTGAACAAATCATCATTAAGGCGCCAAGATAGGTTCCTCAAGAAAAGGGAGGAACAAGGGAAAACAGGAGGTTTTCCTCGTGGACCGACCCGTGACGAGATCCTACTCACGGGTCTGTAAAAATTTGGTATCAGAGCAAGGCGTCATGGGTGACATTGAGCAGTTGACGACTAGGGTTCATGAACTAGAGAACAAGCTCGTGGAAAACAGCACGGAGGTGCGCGAGATCAAGGAAGACGTTCGAGAATTAAGGCGCATGATGGAGCTCTATTTTTCTAGCAAGGAGAGGAATCCAGAAGGGGCTGTAACCACAAACGGCCGCCGTCCAGACACAGCAGAATCGTCCGGCGAGCGGCAGGTCGTCGCCCAGGGAGCCGCAATCGTTCTCAAATACAGCAGGTTGGAGTTCCCTTCCTATAACGGCACGGGAGATCCATTGGGATGTCTGTACAGATGTGAGCAGTTCTTCCGCAACCAACGGACAGAGGACAGAGATAAGGTAAGCTTAGCTGCATTCCACATGACGGAGGAGGCGCAGCTCTGGTTTTATAGAGTAGAGCAGGAGGAACCCGGGCTCAGTTGGACCCAATTCAAATCCTACTGCCTTCTCAGATTTGGGCCCCCATTAACAAGCAACCCATTAGGCAAACTAATCAACATCAAACAGACGGGAACGGTGGCTGAATATCAGCGTCAGTTTCAGACCCTCCTTGCAAGAGCATCATCGGTACGACCAGACCAGCAGGTYGACATGTTCACCGTGGGGTTAGCAGAAACTTTGAGGGTGGATGTGGAGATGCAAAATCCCCCCAATCTGGTTACTGCTATGAATTTGGCTCACGCTTTTGAACGCAAGCTGCAACTCAACCGCGGAAGTATCAGTA
>NW_010729099.1:3727580-3783911 GCF_000365185.1 Nelumbo nucifera
TCTCTTTTCTTCTTTCCTCTCCTACTTCTTGCTGTCTACTTTACTCTACAGTCAACGAACAAGACAGAATTCTATGGCAGGTCAAATTTCAACAAAGATCACAGTTTGGAGGTCTCTAATTCTGACACTGAAAATACTAAAAATTTTGAAATTTCTGTGATTCGACGTTCTTGGTTTTAGTGATTTAGAAACCTAATATTTCTTTAATTGGTCTGTATTGATATTTGGAAGTTCAAACTGCATGTGTGTAAAATATAATGAAAATTTAGTCAACGGTGATGTTTTTAAGAATTTCTGTTGCCACCCTCATCTGTCTTCAACTTTTTAATTTTCTAAGCATTGCCCTAAGCTTGCATATGCATGTTTTGTGTTATGCAGTGGAACAAAGGAAACAGCCAGAGTTACGTGGTGTACCAACTGCTGTGGTACAATACAACTCTTGGAAAGGTGGTGCTTTGATTGCTGTTGGTTATGAAGCTCGTAAATATGGTGTGAAGCGGTGAGTTGAATGTTGCCAGATTTTCTCACTCTCTTTTCTTTGGTAACCAAATCCGCTAAGGCTGTTAAAAGGTATGTGAGATTTTCAGTTCAATGCGTGGAGATGAGGCCAAGAAAGTTTGTCCACAAATCCATCTGGTTCAGGTTCCAGTTGCACGTAATAAAGCTGACTTGAATTTGTACCGTAATGCAGGTTCAGAGGTTTGTCATTTGTGAACTAATATTACTTTTTCTAGATTTAATCATTTGTACTAGTCATTCACATTGAAAACCTCTATTATAGTAGGTCATAATCAATCTTGCAGGTGGTTTCTATTCTTGCAAGAAAGGGTCGATGTGAACGTGCATCAATTGATGAAGTGTATCTTGACATTACTGATGCAGCTGAAACAATGCTGTCAGAAAATCCTCCAGAGATCTTGGAATCAATTGATGATGAGGTCCTAAAATCACATATTTTGGGGATTAATGAGGTAAGACAAAATAGACATATTTCTGTAAACAAAATGCAGGAGGTTTCTCTTAAAATTTTGGCTTGTAACTGTGATTGTTTCCATTCTAAACGTTTTCACAGTATGTTGGCTAGTTTTCTCTGGTAACTTGATATGATAATGCTGTTTGTGCTGTATCCAGGATCGAAGTAAGGGGGAAAATGTGAGAGAATGGCTTTGTAGGAGCGATGCTGATCGTCGTGATAAGTTATTAGCTTGTGGAGCCATTATTGTGGCAGATCTTCGGATGCAAGTCTTGAAGGAGACTGAGTTTACATGTTCTGCAGGCATTGCTCACAATAAGGTATAGCAGTTCCATTCTTTCCAAATAGCTTCCTCCCACAGGAAGATTCTCTGCTTGATGTTTGGCTTTCAGATTCATCGACTAGCAGATATTATTGTTGGCAGATGCTGGCAAAACTGGCAAGTGCCATGAACAAACCTGCGCAACAAACAGTTGTTCCATTCTCATCTGTCAAAGGGTTGCTAGCTACTTTGCCCATAAAGAAAATGTAGGTTCTGAGTTAGAGAAACACTTTTATAGGATTTACAACAAGCTTCTTTTTCTTCTTTTGGCATATGAAGTTGCTTTTTGTTTGACCTTTTGGATTGATGGCATTGTTCTTATGCTTTCAAACAAAACGAGTTTTCAGGAAACAACTTGGAGGTAAACTGGGGGCCTCTTTACAAAGTGACCTTGGTGCGAACACTGTTGGAGATTTATTGCAGTTTACAGAGGAAATGCTACAGGAACGATATGGCATAAATACAGGGTGGCATTTTTTAACCTGTTTCTCTTGTATATAATGTACTCATAACAATATCCGTGAACTAAATGAGATGCTCTCGGATCTTGGCTTTAAGTGGATCAGGAGGCACTGTTTACCACTTTGAATGCAGTATAATTTATTAACTTTGCCTATTTCATTCAGCATAATCATTGACATAAGCTTGCCATTTCCTGCAACAAAATGTCAACCTGATACTTTCTACTTTCATTCCAGTACGTGGTTATGGAATATAGCAAGAGGCATCAGTGGGGATGAAGTTCAGGGACGTCTTCTTCCCAAGAGCCATGGTTGTGGAAAGACATTTCCTAGCCAACAAGCTTTGAGGAAAATTACTTCTGTAAGATCATTTTTCTTCTCACAGATGGGAAATTCTTATTCCTATAGTAGCTATTTCTAATATACTAGTACATAACATGTCATTTATTAGCTTAGTCTTGAGAAAATTTCTGCAGCCTTCCCTGATATTGTTGTAGTTCTTTTTCTTGATAGGATAAGTATAATGTGCATGTCACCTTGTATTGCGGGCTAGCAGATGCTACCTAGCCCTGGTTTTTGTTGCCTAGGTTACAAATTTTCCCTGTCAAATTCCCCAAAATGGTTGTTCCCTATTTGATCCTTGCCTTGCTAGTGTTTTGACCATAATTGGTCAATTCATTTTTCCATTTAAATGTTGCCACGGGCCTACAGTTTGTTGCTCGAACTAGCTTACTACCACTTTGGATTCCCATTCTACTACCATTAGGAGTGTCAACAGGTTACGTATGGTTCGGGGCAGCCTGTACCAGTCCCATCCCGATTATTAATCGGGACAAAACCATGGACCTAGAACCATCCTGATTAATAATCAGCTTTGACCCGATTAGACCCAATTATACTGACAGCTATAATTATTTAAATAAATAACAACCTAAAACCTGGTTTTTGATAATTTAATCTTAATAAAAATGACAGTAAAATAATAAATTATTTATATATTAATAAATCAAGTGTTTTAATCAAAATTATCTTATATATATTATCTATCAAATTATAGTTTTACACATAAAATATAATAAAAATTATAAAAGACCTACAAACCTTTATATATTATTAACAAAATAAGCAGTTCGGGTTTCAGTTCGGAACAAGCAAGAACCAGAACCAATCCAATTATTAATCAGGTAAAAATCACAAAACCAGCAATATAATTGGTTCAGTCAGTTTGGGTCTGTCAGGTAGAACTGACCCATTGAAGCCCTAACTACTATGTTGTTGTAATGCAAGGTTTTTCCAAGCTTGACCTTTTTTTGAAAATAAAGAAAAAAGAAGAATATATATATAGGCTTTGCTGCCCAAGCAGATCCTCACCCCAATAATAAGAACCCCAAGATGACATTCACAAAACATACAAAAAAGAAGGCCAAGCAAGTCCCTTACCACACTTGGAAGAACCCTACTGGACACCAAACCCCATACCCCAAATGTACCACAACTCTAAGCAAAATGTCACAAGAAGCATTTTTTGATCAGTAATGTCACAAGAAGCATAACCATCCCAACCCAAACACTACAAAAAAAAAGACCAGCAGAAAGAAGCACCTTATACTGCTTTTCCACCTCGCCTGCCTCTGCCTTTGCTCCTAACACTCTTAGATCCTCTTCCCCCTCCTTCACCAACCTCACATAGGAAGTACATGAGCTGCTTCACCTTCTTGTACACAGGGATGTCACTTTTGTCAAAAGCACCTAGGTCGTCCACCTCACAAGCATCCTCAAACTAATCCTCAGCCAGCTCATACCAAGAATCTTTAGACTTCCTTAGGTTGAAAGACTGTCTCTCCAAAGTCTCTAGTAGTCTAGCTTTCTATTCTCCCCCCAAAAAGAACAACCCCAATGTTTTACGGCCCTGGAGGCGCTTCCAAAACGCCCTGAGGCGTATGCCAGAGGCGCTGACACCTCTGAGGCGTATGCCTCAGGTGCAAGAGGCGTACGCCTCTTGTGCTTTTTTCATGAGGCGTGCTAGAGGCGTACTCCTCATGTGCCTCATGCACATCTGATATAAAAAGACAGAAAAAAAAGAAAAAAGAAAAAAAAAGSAAAGGAAAGGAAAGGAAAAGAAAGGGAAGGGAAAGAAAAAGAAAGAGAAGAAAAAAAGAGAAGGAAAGAAAAGGAAAGGAAAGGGAAGGGAAGAAAAGGTAAGGGGAAAGAAAGTGGTTTTCCCCCTGCCCCCTTTTAATTAATGTCATGCACCTTTATTCTTCTTAATATAAAAGATTTTTTTTTAAAAATAAAGAAAAATGAGATCCCCCCTTCTAACCCCCCTCCTCACAAGGAGGCTTGTTCGGGAGGCTTACGCCTCTTGTGTTCTGAACTACGCGTCTCGCCTCTAGGTAGTGGAACGCCTTGCGTCACGCCTCCGCATTTTAAAACATTGGTTTTACCCACCTGAACCCTAGACTGTCCTCTAACCAATGCAAGAATTATCACAAACCTCCCTCCGACCCTTGCCCAAAGAGATCTCAGGCACAACCAACAACCCTCTTGAGCTAGGTTGCATGGCATTCTCTGCCAACTCATTAGGACCAAGAAGAACCAAGCTTGGGAGGCCCATGATCCCACCTGTGACATCTCCTCCATCCTTCTTGTTGGACTATCCTTCTGCTTAGCTGACCCCCTTGGGAGGGGCAGACATCTCCCTCTTCCCTACCTTTTATCAAAGAATTTCTCAGGCCAGGATAACTTTTAGGTTCCTCAGACAAACTTCTTGGAATTCTGTTATTGATCAAAAAAAAAAAATCTTGGAATTTTAGCCTATATGGGCCTAGGGCTGCCTTAAGGTGACACCTGGTTGGACCCACCACCTGGAACAAGCCCAAAAGAACCACACAATAAGGTTGCAAACGGATCAAATCAAATTCAGATAGGGGTATATCCAGATTCAGTTTGATAAGGAATCCTGAATATTTGAATTCAATTTGATATCCAATGGATCTATAAAAACTATATTTGAATTTGATTTGATAATTTGATATCCAAATTAAATATGATGTGGTTTGAATATTTAGATTCAATAAAATGAACTCCACTGTTTGTCATAACACCAATCTAACAATCCAATTCTTACATTTGATTTCATTTCAAAAGTAAAATATGGAAGAAATTCTAGGAGAATCTAAAGAAGGAGCATTGATAGTGAGGAATTCTTGAAGATATTAATTTTATTCTAAGAAAAACAGTTTTGTCCCATCTTTTCTAACAGTTTTTTCTTGTATCCCAATCCAACACTGGTTTTTCAAATGCATTTGCCACCTAACATGCAAAAACACAAACAATGAGCATTTACACAGAACACTTGATAGGCATGGACAAGAATCTAACCAAATGAGCTGCTAATTTCCATGTCAAGGAAACCTTTATGAAATTAAAAGTACCAACCTTCTTTTTTTTTTTTTTAAAAATCTCTTGTAGGGATTCTTCCTTTCCATTGCATATTAGATACCTCGTAACCTTTTGACATTAATAATTGAAGGATTTGAAACTAAAACCCCCAAAGTGATCTTCTGTGTGAGTTGAAGAATCAAAAACATAGTTTTCAAGGTGCCAAGGCGAGGGCAGGCGACAGGGGGGGCACCTAGGTGTCGCCTAGGCGATGGATTTTTTTTAAGTAAAAACATGTATCCTAGGGTAGTTCCCTAGGTTCTATAATCATATTTCCTTAATAAATATCCATAATTTTCATAAGAAAAGTATAAACTTCATGTTAAAGTATAAAATCAACATATTCCAACATATTCGTGAGAAGAAAAAGAAGGAAAAGAAAATTCGAAAAATATAGGGGCTGAACCCCTATTTCTGTTATAGGAAAAGAAGAAAAGAAAAGGTGGAAGAAGAAGAAAAAATTAGTATATAAAAACACAAAATTAATAAAGAAAAATAAGAAAATGTATTGATTGGACAACATTTTATGTTCTTTCTTACTTATTGGTTCAGGTTTTGAAGTCTTTGAAGATTCAATACAGCATTTAGCAATGTTTGTGTTGATTAAACCTTAACAAATAAGAAAGTAACAAAAATAAATTAGTATATAAACACAAAATGAATATTTTAGTTTAAAAATGTCTATTTTATAATTATAACCTCAAAAAATTAAGAATATAAAAGTTTGTTATAACACGCTATAAAAAACTGCTTGGTGATTAGGCGAGGCGAGACTCCAAGGGTGCCTTGTCGCCTAGGTGTCGCCTTGACAACTATGATAAACTGTATAAAAAAGTTCGCCTAGGTCTCAGGCATTGAACCCTTTGACAAAAGAATAAAAAAGCTGCCATTGGGGATTATGTGCTGGAAGGCCAGCTAGTTATAGCGAGTAAAATAAAAGTACATTTTCTTTAGTGATGAAATACTCTATGGTATTTATCCTATTCATGATTTTCATGCAGGTTGAACGTTGGCTAAATGATCTTTGTGAAGAACTGAGTGAACGCATTCAGTCTGACTTGGACCAAAACAGGAGGATCGCACAAACCCTTACATTGCATGCTAGGGTGTACAAGGTACTTTGTTATCTTATTGCTGGGGGTATAAAGTCCCCTGTTTTCTATATCTCTTGTTCAGGCAGCAATTATAATTCTCTAATTTGGATAATCATAGTGGTCCGCATTGCAATTTGTAGAAATGCTAAGAATATGTTGACCTGCAGACCAATGACTCAGATTTGCACAAGAAGTTCCCTTCCAAGTCATGCCCATTAAGATATGGCACTGTTAAGATCCAAGAAGACGCCTTAAAACTATTTGAATCTGGATTGCGTGAATTCTTTGGTTCACAGAGAGTTGAGATCCAAGGGAATCAAAAGAATGGATGGGGAGTAACTGCTCTTTCTGTATCAGCAAGTAAAATATTGGATATACCACCTGTAAGTTCCAACTTTAGTTTATCATTTCCTATGTTATGTAGCAGTTCTCTTGACACTAAGAAAAATATGTGTTTGTTATATCATGTTTTGATATATGTAGTTTAATTGAATCTCCAAACAATAATTCCTGAGTAGAAACCTTATAACACCATTTACATCTCTGAAAACTCACCCAATTCCTGCTGGTCCTGGGTTGCCTAGGGAACTTCCATCAAAATTTAGCTTTAGTCCATGACGCTGGTGGTTGCCACACCATATGGCCTTCTCCATATGGTATTTGCAACTTCTCCCCATGTTCTCAACACATTATCCACTGAGAAGTCTGAAGATGTCCAGAGTTTTTACTCAATGCACCACCTTAATTTTTATAATCTTTACTATCACCACTATTGAGCTGTTTTTCTCCTTAAAGTTTCTTTCATTCCTATCCTTCCAAATCACCCATAGTAATGCTACTCTTGATGCCCTTCACATTATTCTGCCACTTTTTTTTTTTTTTTTTTGGGTTGCCTCATGAAGTTTGGATTGGACAAGCTTGCCAACCTTTGAGGTACTTCCCACCTGCAGCTGAAGAGAGAGCACACCTTCATCCAAACATAGCTCACAAAGGGAGAGGAGACCAATAAATGGGAAATTGTCTCTCCACTTGCTTTGCAAGCATGCACATATGAGGAGAATCTTGTAACATTGAAATCACTTGGTAGGCACCAAGCTCTTTCATTCACTCTTCTAACACCATACTATTCTAACCACAGACTCTCCCTATCACTGTAGGAAGTGGGACTATACACATTGGTTAATCACCATTCAAAACCATCCCCTTTCTGGCTTTCTTTTGAACATTACCAAAACTGTAAAATTCCCTACTTTCTTCAACACACTCCACCTGACTCTCCTCCCAAGCTATTAGCACACCCCTAGAGGCCCTAACCAAATGTAAATAAGCCCATCACCTATTCCTTGATCCCCATATGCTTCTCATCCCCACTTCATTGACTACAATATTTGTTTCTTGTAACAGAACCATTGATGGATTAATTCTCCTCAGAAAATCCTTCACAACTCTTTTTTTCCTTATACTACCTAAACCTCTCACATTCCATCTTCATGGAGACTCACAAGACCTCTATTTCACTTCATTTTGGTGCTCCTTTTTGCATCTTCTGCGAGGATGTGGGAATTTCTATCTCTGATCTTCTTTTCCTAGGTTTAGACACCCTTTCCCCTTTCTTTTGTTCAGCAATTTTAATATCCATAGTTTCTGCTAGTTTTTCCATTTCTTCCTCCTTTTTCTCGCTATCATGACCAACCTCTTCTTTCTTTTCTAGTAACTTTATTTTCTACATTTTTAGTTCTACCCATCTCAATATCACTCTCTTATCCATTCTTCCAGATAATCCATCATCAACCTCCATATCCCTTCCACTTTCTCCCCCAATTGGTCATTGCTCAACGGTATATGCCCCTGGAATTTCCCATCATTTTCAGCCTCAGACCTTGCTTGATTGGTTTGTGCTCAAAATTGTGGACTACTACAAACCTCATCCAAGGAAATGTCCTTAACTTATCTGTGAAGAAAATGGAAGAAAGGAAAAGAGAATATAAAAGAAAGTGAATATCCTTAATTTGGATGACAAGGGAAACCAAAAGAGAAGGGAAAGTTTAGACAAAATAGAAAAGTAAATTCTCTTCTCCAAAAAGATAGATAAAGCAAAGGAAAATGGTGAAAAATACAAGGTTGCAAAGCTGGCCCTACATGCTCTTAAAAGAATATTTATTTTTGATTGGTAGGTGTCCACATTTTATTAATAAGTAATGAAAGAATGTAGAATCTACAAAGATTTGTGACATGTACCCCAATATTCTTTGTTGCCTATGCTACCCCATTCATCATTATCCATATTCTGTTTTGTACAATCCTTAGGGATCAGAATCCCTAGAAGTGAACCTCTGATACAGTTGTTTCCTTTGATGATAAAAAAAAAAAACCCTCTGATACAGTTCTGTTTGCTAATGCATCTGTCATACTATTAACCGATCGTTGTGTCCATATAATTTGAGTTATCATTTTTCGTTGCTAATTGTTTTATTCCCCTTTCAACATGTCTGTGTTGCCATAATCTTGAATTTTCTTGTGCAATCCATCCCACTACTACCGAAGAATCTCCTCCACTATGAGTTTTCTGTAGCTTAATAATTATCTGGGAAGAAAGGAATGCACACCTTTTCAGTAACAACTAACAAGGAGAGGCCTGTTAAGGAGATCATAGAGATATTATCTCCATCAAAGTTGCTCATTGGGTATTTTTTTCACCTTATATCACAGATGACATCCTCAGAAACTGGAAACAGTTGGCTGATTCTTCTTCAGCTACAATAGTCCCCATTGCTAGATGGACCCCTCCTAGACCAGGCTATATAAAACTTAATTCTGATGGATGTAGGTTGGGAAATTCAGATATGGAAGGCATTGGAGGAGTTTTCAGAAATGAAGAAGGAAATATCATTGCAATGTACTTGGGTCCTATAGATGGAGATTCAAAATTAAGGCAGAACTGTGGGCGATCTTCCATGGCATAAGTATAACAAAAAGATTTGAACATCAATGACCTAGTGATTGAAGGAGATTCAAGAGAAGATTTGAACATCAATGACCTAGTGATTGAAGGAGATTCAAGACTAGTAACTGGGTGGTTAAATGGAACCTACACAATTTCATAGAAATACAGATATACTATTTGGGAAATCAAGAGATGATGGTGGATATGAGAGCTGTAGTGAAATGGATAACACTTTCCTAATGGACTGGCAGATGGTTTGGCAAAACAAGGGGCATTGAGGGGCAGCATGTTTTGGGGCCAAGTTGTGTAAATATTCTGTATTAGTAATTTCTCTTTTCTGGAGCTGAGGTTAACCACTCTGTGGGGTGTAAGACCTGTATGCTTTTTCCTAATTATTAATAAAGCTTCTTGACAGAAAAAAGAAAAGAAAAAATCCCTAACATCAGTCCCTAATGTAATGCTAGTAGTTCAGCCGTTGGTGCAATCCATAATTGCACCACATTGTTTTGAAAACTGGACCAGACTGGCTGGTCGAACCATTTGGCCTGGGAAACAGTCATATCCGGGTCCAGTTTTCAAGTGGACTGCTTTTTTGGAAAAAAAAAACGTTGACTTAGTGAGAAAACCACTAACCTGGGCGGTCGAACCACTAAACTGTTCAACACAGGCAGTGGTTCACGGTTTACTAAAATGTTATTTAATTTTTAAGGAAGTGTTAACAGAAAGGAGATCAAGAGATGGGGGAGGGATTGAAATGAGATATCAGATCTGAGATCACAGAGAGAGAGAGAGGGATCAGATCTGCTGTCGCCGCCGTCGTCATCGCTGGTGAAGCACCACCACATCCTTCCTTCCTTCCTTTCTTTCTTTCTTCTTTCTTTTCTTTCCTTTCCCAGCCGACAGCCACCTCCTTCTCTCTTTTCTCTTTTCTCATAAAAAGAGCAATGAGACACACACAACACACACGTATCTATATCTATTCTATCTATCTACCTATACAATATATATGTATATATATATGATGCATCCTTTTTACCCTAATAGGTCAAAAGACCCAGACGGTCGAACCGCTGACCCAGAACCTGGTGGTCAAAGCTGTTCCGTTTCTGGGTTGGTTTTTAAAACCTTGTCGCACCATTGCTTTCCTTGAATATATGACCAATACCTGATGTTCCGTGATTTTTCAAGTTTCACCAATCAAAACTTCGACATGATCTTTCCTCATCCTTTTGGTGACTTGAAAAAGGCATCCTCAAATAGACTTCCCATATCTCTTAGGGGATTCCATTCACTACCAAATAGGGAAAAATATACTTCCAAATACTTGAAGCAGAAGGTCAGGAGGTTAAAACGTGGAAAATAGTTATCACTGCTTGCTCAACATAAAAAAAAATCTGGGGGAATAAACTCCAACCAGATTTTTTTTTTCTTTCAGGAACCTCACATGGTCTTTAAACCAGTCAATTGGGCTGATTTAGAGTTTCGATGAGATTCAAAGCATCGCCCTCCTGGTCATATGCTGACATAATCGAGGAGGACGAATCATATTACCAGCAATGATATAATAGCAATCTTTGATGGTTACATCTTTATTTGAAGCCAAGCTGAAAGGCCAAGACAAAGAGGTCTATTTCAGGGTTTAAAATGTCAGTGTCAGTAGACATTATTGGTCATCCAAATATAGGTAACATGTTGGAAATGTGCATGGAAATATTGTAAAATTTATAGACTTGGTGGAAACATTGTAAAATATGCGAAAGTATAGATTGATATGTTTTGAATTGATAAAAGAAGATTAGACACATTCTTTTAAATTATTATATTGTTCTAAATCTGTAAACCATCAAACAAAGCTAAGAAACTAAGGGTCCGTTTGGTTCACATTCGAAATCGGAATCGAATTCCTCCGGAATTGGAATCAACAGGAATGAAATTTCATTCCCAAGGGAGGGGCAGGGAACGGCCATTCCCTCAAATGGGGGAATACCATTCCATCAGGAATGGGAATGGGGTTCTGATTCTGCCCAACCAAACAGTTGGAATCAGAATAGTCCATTCTGATTCCGATTCCAGACCCCTATTCCTGTGAACCAAATGGGGCCTAAGGTTAATAGACTAAACAATATGCTGTGAAACTATCCTGTAAACTTTGAGAGCCAAAACTGCACAATAGAGTGAGCTCAAACAAAATTTGAACTCGTAGAAAGTGTAAGTGATTCTCATAGATCAACCAAATCCACAAATAAAAACTAAGATTTAACTTCATATCTAAAATGAATTTTGAGCTGGCTCAAAGTGGTACTGGTAATCATGTCCATTAGGCAGGCAATAATTCTGCTACTTCATATAACAATATTACTTCTGTTATAATACCATCTTGTGTACTCTGCACAGTGCCAGTAGATTTTACTACAGTAATATTTAGTCTCAATACCCCTGGAAATACTAGGAAATATGTGGACATTTTAAACCATGGTCTATTTCCACACAACACAACTTTTCAAAATAGCACCCTATCCGGCACTTTTGGTAAAGTAATTTTATTCATAAAGCTTATGAAAGTACAACAAGCCTGCCAGAGAGAACTCCAAGGATAGGAGCCAACTCCTGACTAAAATATATCGAATATTCCATGCATTCACAGCATTCAACAACTAACCCATAGGCTGGGAGGAGAAAATCTTTGAAGCTGAGGCCCAGGACCCAATTTTCCCAACCAACAGCCACCAATGAGATTGTCATTCTCCCTGCTTACATTGTTGGATTTTATTACCATCTGCAAAAACAAAATAGTTTCTGGATAAATTTTATTAAGTCCACGTAATGATGCAGGAGAGATGAATTGATTAAAGTTTCAGAGTTGAATACAAAACAAGATATTTTCTGATAAAAAAAATACAAGATAAAATATTTAATAATGTTATGGTTAACCAATAGTAATATTATCTAGTTGATTTGGATAGTAATTCTTTAGGTTATTCTGATAGATGGGAAAATTTGATTGGTCCTGCAACTGAGCTATGTAGGTTATAAGCTGGAATTAGTTGTGTGATTACAACCATGACTTGAAGTCCAACAAAGGACATTTACCTATATGGAATGTAATAGTGGAGCAAGATTATCTATTTGAACCCACATATACGAGAGAAGGCTTGCAAAATGATGATGATAACATATCCTTTAATGGGATATGTTGTATTTTAAGAAGGCTAGCTGAGGCTTCCTCTCATAGTGGGCTTCTCTGTAATGTTCATATCCTATTTCTTTGATTAATAAATTCAGTTTTTGATAAAAAAATGATGATGATAACATGTTTCTAGAGGAAGCAAAAAAGGCTTCAGAGTATAGGAGCTATTTTTGATAAATGGATGGTTGGAGTAATTAAAAATTTTCCATTATGAGGCCTTTATTTGAAGACCACTTTTGTTTTTGAAAATATTTAGAACTCGTAGACGGGAAACCTAAAAATCTAAAAAAGAAAAACAGGAATCTGCAGCCTGGCCATTGACATCAAAGCCCTCACATTGACTATCCTGGAGTGGCTACATGAAGTCTTTTTCCAGACTGGAACCAAGGTTGATATATGGATTAGAAAATATTAAGATGGTTCTAACAAATATCTAGAATTCTTGGCTAATTGGCTTTGCCTCTTTTCATGCTTATGTACATTTCTACTTTTAATTTTTTCCTTTTGACTTTTTAGATGAAATTCCCTTTTGAATTTCTAGAAAGCTTTTTTTTTTTTTTCATTAGCTAATTACATTCTGGACCATTTGCATGAATCTGTTCCTACTTGCAAAATGACCAGCATGAAGTTTTCTTTTTCCAAATTGGCACTGTGGTTGATATATGACTTTGCAAACATAAAGAAAGGCTCTGACAGATGCCATGGTCTTTCTATTTCATATTTTCTTTTCCATTGTCCATTCTCAATGTTTATGTACATTTATACATTTATCTTTCCCTTTTACTTTTCAGATGAAATAGTTCCTCTCTGGACATTACATATGTAGCCAAGTTATTTTTAACATCACCTTAACATATACTGAATTTTAAGTCCTTTAATTGCTTGAACCTAAATGTATTGAAGTTTTAGATCATATTTTTACTGCTGATGCATCTTATCATGTGGTTGAAAAATGCTTGTGGTAGGGAACATGCTCAATATTGAGATTCTTTCAAGGTTGTGAGTCTTCTAGTTCTTCACCAAAGGAAGCAGGAAATGAGAACATCCAAGAAAATGTACCACCATTTTCACCCTCAGGTATTTTTCAGGTCATACTGAATTTCGATGCCTCTAGTCCCAATCTGGTTCTTGTTTCCAATTTTGCTTCCTGAGTTGGGTGATGTATGTTCTCATTCAGGAAGTGAAAGCTCTTTGGGACAGAATCAAGCTAAACCACAGAAAGGGTCTAGAAGGGAAGAGAGTGGAATTAATTGTGCCAAGCTTGTTCTCAACTGCGAACAGACGAGGGAAAGTCAGGACTATAAGGTTACTTTAAACCAGCCTATTTTTTATTTCAAATTTACTGTTATGATGTGAAAGTATATCCTTCTATATCTCTCCCCTATGTTTCTCCATGTCTCTATTTTTGTCATTGTTGTCTATTAACTATTTAGCTATTATATGAAACTTCATCCATTTAAATTGTCTATTCATCTATAACATGGACATTTTATCTATTAAGATTTGCATACATCTCGCATATGAAGCTTAACTTGTTTAGATGTGTAGTTGTGTACACATTAAATACTGCAGCTTAGGAGGAAAACACCATATGCAATTATAGGAAGGATTTTATTTAAAAATATTGGACAAGAGTGCTTGAGAAGTTGCAATTTATGCCCACCAATTCAATATGTATTTGAAGTTGGTATTGTCATACCAATATCACTTGTGAAGTAAGCAAGAGTGCCCTTAGTCCTTACAATCTGTTTATTTCCTTTCTTTTTATTCCATACTTTGTTGCCCTTTTCCTTCCATTCCATGTGTACTCGTGTGCTATTTTACATGTATCTTTTTATTGATTTTTGATATAGCTTTTTTGTGACAAAATATAGGATTGAAACCTACATAAACCTAGTATCTACTGACCTAACAAACGATTTCCAATCCTGTAATTGAATTCAGCTGCTTTTTCAAAATAGACATCGGTAGTTTACTAGAAATCACTCAGAAAATTAAAAGCAAAAGGTGAAGAAGAAAGCAGAAAATTAGTGAACAGTTTGTTCTTGGTTTCTTTTTTCTTTTTTTTTTTTTTTTACTAGAATGCAACATAGTGAAATATATGATGGTACATTCATAAAGCATTTTCTTAGCCTGTGGTAACCAAATGCTTGTGGCAGGGAAAGGGTTCTATCTTGAGATTCTTCAAAGTCTCCAATTCTTCTTGCTCTTCATCAAAGCAGGTGGATGATGGGACAACCCAAGCACCTTTATGGATGACTCCATCAGGTAAGTCGCTGTCATAGGATCAGGTCCATAATCTATGGTATTTCTTTTTCCTTTTCAATTTGTTCTATTTCTTTCCTGAATTGGAT
The DNA here is from genome assembly GCF_000365185.1 of Nelumbo nucifera. The sequence continues at coordinate 3,742,357 of NW_010729099.1, forward strand.
TAACGGTGAATTTTCGTCCAGGGACTAAAAATTGCTTGGGATCTAATCAAGCTCAGGAACTTAAAGTATCTTCACAGGATGATACTGGGAACAACAGTGGAAGACCTAGTTTGGTTAAGGACCTACAGAGAAGGCCAACATGGAATTACAACATTGATGAGATTGATCCCTCAGTGATTGATGAGCTGCCACCTGAAATCCAGCAAGAAATCCGGGGCTGGCTTCACCCTCCTAAGCGTGCTAGTACGGCTAAGCATGGTTCCAGTATTGCTCATTACTTTTTACCCACAAAGAAGGCATAGGAAACCCAAGTAATTTTAATGTTTACACTATGTAATCACAACCTGATAAATTGGAACAAAAGAAAACTCCCCCAGGCCTGAGAAACATCGTTCATGCTTCTTGAGGACAGAGGAGTAGCATGCTTTTCACCAGAAGTTAGTAGTAGTACTAACACCTACTTCAAAACGGTAAACAGTGCTTGTAATCTGTACTTATATACATTGCAATACAGAGGTGCCTTACTTTGGATTGTGAGCACTAAAAAGAAGACTATACCTGTCTTCTGTCTTTGTAATGTAGAAGGGGATTTGTAATTTATCAAGACAATTTGTGAAGAAGATAGGGTAATCCATTCTTGATTCTTCGGGTTTAGTTTGTCTACATATTTATTTCAGATTGTTTTGCTCTAAGACTAAATGGCATTTCTTTTGCCTGCAACTCTACCACCTCTCTCCTCTCATGTATGTATCTATACTACTTATAAAAGAGCAAATGCCCCTTCTTTCTGGAATTTTTACTGGACGTTTTCTACCCCTTCTGTTCAAGCATACAACAGGCATAAAGAGGGCATATATCTTCTTTACTCACTTCAGAAACTATTATAACTATTCAAAAACTGCCCACTTATAATCATATAAGAAAAGGTTTATTAAAGAGTCTTTACAATGAAAGTATCATGGGGATCAGAAAGAGAAATAACACGTATAGCCCCCACACTTTATCATCAATAGATAGATAAGGCTTAACACAACAAATGCATGAAAGTATGAAACAAAATAAATCTACCTTCATTGAAGGCACTGTCACGTGCAAATGCACGTACATGCTTACTAGTATATATATTACAAGTTTGTCGATTCCACCACGTGGATAGTTTATCCTTTCGAGAATTGAAATTTGACAGTGAGAAGAGTTAGGCTTCAGTCAGTGCAATGACTGTTTGAACAGCCTTTACAGCTTGTATTGGGAATAATATCTCTATATTTAAGTGTTTTATTTCATGGGGAGATATTCTCAATGCAAGTTTGCAAGAGGCTGTTCAAGCAGTGTAAACATGGACTTGCATTGACTGAAACCCTATCCATTTCTATTTTTCCTTCGAATCTGATTCTATTCTCACTCTATTTCTCTCTTTTTTTTCCATTTTCTTTTATCCTCTCTCAATATATGTTTTCTATACCATTCTCTTCTTTCTTTGCAAGGTTCTTGGTTAAAAGTATTGTTTACTAGATCTGTTGTTGGTTGTCCTTGCATCGATTATTTGTTTTCTTCGCGGTTAGGTCTGGTGATGGTTTCCTATCATTGCTCTTTGCCAGAATTTGATGTTTTTGAGTTTCTTTGCAAGGTTTTGGTTAGGGTTTTGTCTATGGTTGGGGTTTTCCCATGGTTTTGACATGGTTCTCCCCTTCACAACAATTGGAGTTTTTTGTTTAGCAGCATTTTGCTTCAGCTCTTCAATTTTCTCCTCCTCTCATCAACACTGGATCCCATTAGGATCAAGGTTCAAAATTTCGGGACCCCACTCTTTTTTAATGAAAAATACATATATTTAACTCCCCAAAACCAAATTTTGAAAAAAAAAACTAAAAAAACCATGTTTCCGCATGTATCTAAGTACCAATACACCTCTGCTGATACACAAAGGCGTATCGATACTTTCAACCATGATTAGGACTGCTACTTCTATGATAGAACACTTCCGGTCCAAGATTGCCACCATAAATTGCTGAAACCTCCCTTGAAGTTGTTTGACTCCCTTGAAATTGCTTCTGACTGTTGCCAAAACATTTGCAATCAATCAATCACCTCTTCTGAACTTTTTTTACACAGTTGCAAGTAGATCCCCTGGTTAGGATCTTCTATAAAGAGGCACAAAAATGTCCAAAATACCCATACAATTATTATTGAGCCTCATTTCTACAGAGAGAACAATACAAAGTTTATGAACAATAAAAATAGAGAATTTAAAATTGTAGCTTTACATTTGAGCGATTGATATGAAGGGCAAATTTGAAAAACAAATCAAGTTTAAAAAATAGATTGGGACCCGCCATGCATGAGATATACGGTTAGGGTAACTTATGTTGTTGGTAGGTAATCCAGACTCATTTTATTGAACTTTGCAAGCATTAGGTTTTTAATGTTAAATTTAATTAGTAAACATTTAATTAGTGGAATTTAACGATAAAAGAAAAATACCTTAAATATAAGATTTAATGAACCAAATTCAAATTCAAAAGCAAAAATATTTTAATAAAAAAATTAAAAATACAAGATCCATTTCCTCTATATAGATACATGCCCGTGCCTAGCACGGGCTGAACTCAGTCCTTTGCATACTTTGTCATGATTCACAATTATTCAGTATTGTCTCTCTGGCTGGCTGGTTCTCACACTTTACCATAAATTCCTGGAACTGAAGTCCGTTATGCAAAAATGTGCATTACAGTGTCAGTGTTTGTTCAGTGTTCAATCCTTGCATGCTTTTTCAATATTTCAGCCACGGCTAAAGTGCATACGTGTAAAGTGTAATACCCACTTGGGAGATCGATATATTATTTTCAGAAGTAGGCACCCAGCAGGCAAATATTTTCAGAAGTGTGTACGTGTAAAGTGTAATACCCACTTGGGAGCTCGATATATTATTTTCAGAAGTAGGCACCCAGCAGGCAAATATTTGCCAAACAAAGTATTAAAATGGTGAAAACTGAAAAGAATGACTCGTTTCTGTTCGGACAAATTTGCCACATCAAATGCTGACATGGAAAGCTTTTGGATGCCCACCTAAGCAACCTACCAGAGAGAGAGAGAGATTGAGTAGAAAACAAGCAAAATAAAAGGGCAGAAAAACCACACTTTTTTTTTTCTCTCGTGTCAAGCAAGCATATATGCCAAGTAGAAGTATGGAGAGAAAGAAGATAGACTAAAGCCCCAAAACAGCTCTCCCTAACACACTCCCCTTCGTATCTTTGATCCACTAACACGTTTCTTCATTGACACATCTGTTGCAAGGTGTCCATGAATTAAAAAAGCTTGCCTAAAGAATCAAGTCTTGTGCTAAAATATACTCGGAGCACCCCACTTTATGGCCGGCCTCTTGTTCCCCACTTCTCTTTTCTATTTTTTTTAAACATGCTTCAGCCATTGCCATGCTGCTTATATGCACCCCAAGTGTTTACATTGTGGTTTCAGAGGACTCTTCTCAGTGTTCGAACTTCAAACTTCAGGGGGGGCTTGCTGCTTACAGCTTACTGGGTGATTGGAACAGAAGAATTTCTCCTTGTTCAAAGCTTTCATCACAATTGGCTCCCTTCCTTTCTCTATGAGTCCAAGAAGACATTGTTTGATACTCTGCACTCTTCTTCTCTGCTTTTCCATCACAGCCACCCTCTTCACTCTCTGTGGTAACTCTCTCTCTCTCTCTGTCTGTGAAAACTTCAAACAGTTAATCATTACTACTTGTTATGCTTCCTGGTTTGAGCAGATGCTAGAAGATCAAGGCAACTGTTGAAGCTTGAAGGGTCTGCTCCTGCACGCCCAAGAAATCCAATCCTGGAAGCAATAAAGAAGCTGAAGCTGTCAAAGCATTTGGACTACTTGAATGAAGCCTCAGATCCCTCCAGTTCTCAAACCTATGATGTGGGTTCTCCATTCAACCTGCCACCATTTGATTCTTTGGCTCCAATGCCATTGCCAGAGAATGCCCCTCCCTTCTGTGTTTATCCCCCATTTACCCCCCTACCTCCTTCCACAATCATACCCACCCCAACCATCTATTCACAACCACCCCCTCCACCACCTTCTTACATGATCCCCATTTTCCCCATCCAAAGCCCACCTCCAGGCCCACCTGCCACCGTCCCCATCCCCATCCCACCAGAATCTCAAAGTCCACCAGTCTATGTTCCTAGTCCCCCAGAATATGGGACCACTCCCCCTAGCCCCATCTACATCCCAAGCCCACCTTCAGAGTCTTCCCCTAGCCCACCCGAGACAGTGCCCAATCCACCAGAATTTGGGCCAAGCCCACCTGAATACGTGCCAAGCCCATCTATCTTTGTTCCTAGTCCCACGGTTTTTCTCCCACCAGTTGTCTTCCCTCCACCATCCGTGCCACCACCACCCTCCAGTGGCGGAGCCACTTTCCCAAGGTGGTGCGTCGCCAAGCCCTCCGTCCCTGATCCGATCATTCAAGAAGCCATGAATTATGCTTGTGGATCTGGAGCTGATTGTGAGTCAATTCAGCCCAATGGATCATGCTTCCACCCAGATACATTGTTCGCCCACGCTTCCTATGCTTTTAATAGTTACTGGCAAAAGACTAAACTCGCCGGAGGCACCTGTGACTTCGGAGGGACGGCCATGCTTATCACAGTTGATCCCAGTAAGTTTTGATTTCTGACTTCTGAGCACTGCGGACTCTTCCTTCATACTTTCTCTAATCTCTAGTGTGGGGACACAGGAGGACACTTCAGAATTTAGATGGGTCTGGGCCCCATAAGTTGCCAACTATTCAATGTTTCAAAGATGGGACCCAACACTAAATAGGTCCCACCTAAGATATTGGCTTTGCCAAAATCTGGGTTCAGTTTAACAATCTAATCTATCCATAATTAGAATCGGAGGGTTGTAGTCTGTTTGGCCCAGCTGGTCTATTAGGTGGGTGTAGGAGTAGGACCCAGAAGATCTATTAGGTGGCAAGTTAGGGAGACCCAGACCTATCTAAGTGCTCTGTGCCTAGCAGCGTGTACATTAATATTTTCTAGGAAAACATCTAAATTCAATATTTTTCTAAAAAAAAAGGAAAGAAAAGCAAAGGTACACTAATAATTGGAGAGAAATGTTGAAAACGCAAATAATTTTGATTTCCAAAAAACGAGAAAAATTTAGAATTTTTAATATTATATATTTAGAGCTAAAAACTCATTTACATGTTAAATATTCATAGATATATTTAAAAAAATGCATAACCAATCAACTAGTATTCATAGAAATTGCCTTATGGAGGTGTGATATAAGATGGTTATAGTCAACACACAGAAATAATAGTAGACCCAAGATGATGGATGGTCTCATGGTCCACAATTTTGCACTTACGTTTTCTCTCTCTCTCTCTCTCTCTCTCTCTAATAAATTGGTGATGTTTTAATTTACTAACCTCTCTCTGCTCTGCCTCTGGTATTTGCTTAACAGGCTTTGATGGGTGCCATTTCCTCAACGACTGAATATTGATTACCCAGCAACCGTCCATCCAAAGCAGCTATAAATGAAAGGGGATAGCCGGAGGGCATGGTCCATTGCTCCGGGGGTTACATGAATAAGACCATGTAGTAGAGAGAGGGCTCTCTTTTCCTGTTTTCTTCTTGTTGATCAGTGACCTTAATATGAATTTTGCAGGCTGAGGCACTAAATTTATTATTATTTCATTAGGTTGGTTCGATACAGTTTCTGGTTATTAGGATTTTAGCTTTACATACTTGTAATCTTCTTCTTCTTCTCTTCTTCCTTGTGTTTCTTCTGTTTCTGCTTCTATGCATGGGACTTTACCTCTCTCTGTTTTCATGAAATGTAAAAAATGCATTGGAATAATTTCTGAATACATTTACTATTATATAAAGTGTTATGAGTGTACATGAAAAATTTTATTACTATATAAAGCAGATGCCCTAGTTAAGGAAGAGAGAGAGTTTCACTTCTTTTTCTTTCAAACCAAACATAGCATTATTTTTAATGTATAATATAATTAGAGGAGACTAGTTTGATTTTGATGCATGGTTACATTGGATTTTGTAATAAAAAAAGGAAAAATGAATTAATTGTCTGACTTTAAATAAACACATATCTGATTCAGAAAAACTACAAAAATTTTAATGGGTTACAAAGCTGTGAAGTTGGCTCAAGAGTACAAATGCAAATATATAGAATGTAAAACTTTGTATTTTGTATTGTTTTATATGTATTTACACTTTTTTCAAACTGAGATTCAAAATATTAATACATTCGGAGTTCGATTATGATATGGAAAAGATATGATATCTGAAAAACTTCTTACTATTCAACTAGAATCATAAACGTGGTGGCCAATTAAGTGTTATTTATCAAAATTCATGAGGATATTTGCATATCATGTGATTAAAAGGGACAATAAATTTAGAAAAAAAAAATTAACATTAAAAAATTGAGCCAAGATAAACAAAATACCCTAAAATCTGATATATACACCCAATGTCCAAACCACCGTATAAAAATTCTAATCCATTTTATTTATCTTAAAGATCAAAATTTTGTAACGTATCGATACATTGGTGACCCCTTATCACAATACATTTTACATTTTTTGACCTGTTTCAATGAATAAATAGATGAAATGCTCAATGATACAGATCGATACAGCCCCATCTGATATATGGGCCTGTATCAATATTTATTTTTCTTGTTAGTCATGTCGGTGCACTGAGGCAGTGATTAGTATAGGAATTAATTAATAACATCAAACACTTTGGAATGAGATCTCTCTGATGGTCGAATTAGAGATCTGGAGTCTGAATAGGCCCCACATCAAGATGTGTGCGCACATGGCTAGTATTTTCCTTTCATTTGTTCCATGATTTGATGCGTTCTTTACGTTAGAGACCGACATCGGCCCCACATAAAGCTTTACACGTGAAGTTAGATGGAAGCTACTGTGAACTGATCTGACCCGGCTTACAAAAGAATGTTGACGGCTTCAGACAACAGGTTAGTGTGGGCCAACAACCCACTAAAATAATGGGCCATTTGATAACGGATGATGTGGGCCATGTGGTTGAGCTGAAAACAATAAGTGATTCACTTCAGCCATTTCACCCCTTATCAATCAGCTTTTTTTTTTTGTTTATTCGACCCCAAATCAATCAGCCCTACCCTAAAACCCAGGTACACAGGACCGGCTAGCCCACTCCAGATTGTTCCAGCTGGCCCCTACCATCTACAAATATTTATCTAAATTGAACCGGCTAGACATGGTCCCATTTTTTTATGTGAAATATTCAACCTTTTTTGGACCAATTCGACTTCAACAATGTTGTTATCCATTGGATTTGTGCAGAAATACTTTGCTACTTGATCTAGTTTTTAATTGTTCTGCCAGTTCTTCTCATGCAGCAAGAGTGGAGAGTCCTTCCACCCTAAGGGTCCGTTTGGTTTGCAGGAATTGGGGTTTAGAATCAGAGTCGGAATGGGTTATTCTGATTTCAACTGTTTGGTTGGGCGAAATCGGAATCCCATTCCCATTCTTATTGGAATGACATTCCCTCATTTGAGGAAATAGCCATTCCCTGCCCTTCCCGAGCCCTTTCCTCGGGAAGAAATCTCATTCCTGCTGATTTTAATTCCCATTCCCATTCCTGTCTAAATCAAACGGACTATGGGAATAGATCATTCCAGTTCTAATTTCGGAAGATTTTGATTCCGATTCCGATTCCGATTTCGAGCACGAACCAAATGGACCCTAAGTTGAGAGGAGAAACACGACCTATAAAAGAAATACAAATGAGAGAGAGAAATTAAGGTTGTGTTTGGTTGCAATGCAAATAAATTTGTATTGATGCAAAGCTATAGTAGTGCAAATGATTTAGGTGCAAATTCTGATTTATTTTTGTTTCAATTTTACCTTATTTTCTTTGATTATAGTACAAATAAAATAAAATAAGATATGAAGCAGAATAAAATAAAACCCAAAACAAAATTAAACCAAAATTTACATTATTTCCATTTGCACTCCCATGCATTTGTACTAGTACAAATAAATTTGTATTGCAAACACAAGCTACAGTTACATATGATTGAACTCCATCATGGCTTTGTCAAGGCTAAGGGGAAAAAGAGTGAGGATAAGAGAACACAAGCTTAACTTGAAGAGAAAAAGAAAAGAAAACCTGACTTAATTTAGCATAGAACGAAGCAGAAGGAGAAGTTGATTTTTTTTTTTGCTCCCTCTTGATAAATATCACAATTTTCATGTATGTTCATATCCTCATTTTATGTACCCTATTCCTAGTGGGTCCATGAATGCAAATTGGTCCAACCCATTAAGGAAGAATGCCGTTGGACCCAGGTCATCCATCCAAGAAAAACAAAAGATTGAGAATCTCTATTGGCTTCAATCTCTACCCTCTATAAAATGACGAGTAATAATTGAGGCTCCATTTGGAAGGAGTACAAATGCAAATATATAGAGTACAAAATCTTATATTATATATATTTTTTGTATGTATTTGTACTATATATATTTGTATTCGTACTCCTTCCAAATTAAGGTTAATAGGAAAAACAAAATACTGAGAACACAATGTAAATAAATTTGCATTGATGCAAATAAATTTGTATTGCTGCAAATTCTGATTTATTTTTGTTTCAAATTTTACCTTATTTTCTTTGATTGTAGTTCAAATAAAGTAAAATAAGACGTGAAGCAGAATGAAATAAAACCCAAAACAAAATTAAACCAAAATTTGCATTATTTTCATTTGCACTCCCATACATTTGTACTAGTGCAAATAAATTTATACTGCAAACACAAGCTATAGTTACATATGATTGAACTCCACCATGGCTTTGTCAAGGCTAAGGGGGAAAAGAGAGAGGATAAGAGAACACAAGCTTAACTTGAAGAGAAAGAAAAGAAAAGAAAAGAAAAGAAAACCTCAAGGTTTTTAAAACCGACCCGGACAACGAACTGGTCAGGGGTCTAGTTTCAGGTCGAACGATTGACCCGTTCTGACAAAAAATAAAAAAGTTTAAAACCGTTGAACGGTTCAAATGGTTCAACCGCCTGAGTCAGCAATTTGTTGACCAAATCAACATTTTTTTTGCAAAAATCCGATCAACCATCCGTCTGGTCTGATCCAGTTTTGAAAACCATGAAAAACCTGACTTAATTTAGCATAGAATGAAGCATAAGGAGAAGTTGATTTTTTTTTTTTGCTCCCTCTTGATAAATATCACAATTTTCATATGTTCTTATCCTCATTTTGTGTACCCTATTCCTAGTGGGTCCATGAATGCAAATTGGTCCAACCCATTCAGGTTGAATGCCGTTGGACCCAGGTCATCCATCCAAGAAATACAAAAGATTGAGAAATTCTATTGGCTTCAATCTCAACCCTCTATAAAATGACGAGTAATAATTAAAAGGAAAAAAAAATACCGAGAGAACAAAAATTTGTGTATTTAAGTTAGTTGTATACTGTAAAGACAAACCCATTATATTCACTATGAAAGAGAATAGAGAAATACAAATTCATATATGGTTTTCATTTTCATCTCAAATCAAAGCCTAAACCTGCTCTTCTTTTCCTATCACAAGCATTGAAGAACACTATCAAAACTCAGTACTTTGACAAAAACCAGCCCATCTTTTCTCCACCCTAAAAGCACTGTAAGCATCTCTATTGCCATATATTCTCTCTCTCTCTCTAGAGATCAATTAATTAAATGCAAAACAAGAACAATATAAAGATGGTTCAAATAAAAAAAAGTTTCAAGAAAAATTCAAAAAATAAATTAGGCTAAAACATAATACATATATTACATTTTAGTAAAAATATTAATTACAATCATAATATAAAACTCAAAAGATACCCAAGACCAACCATTTCCGATACTCTGTATCTATCGTCCATGATGAAAAAAAAAAACTATCTTGTTTGTAGAATTAAAGTAGGGTGGTTGAATTAAAGAGATAGATCCCAATCCCATGTATCATATAATTGACATATACTAATTAAGGAGACTAAGAAAAACTCTATTATATATTCCAACATTGCTATGTGGCTATGAGTGTGGCTGAGATACTAGAAAGTTGAGATGGATGAGAAACAAGGTTAAAAAGGAAAAAAAACCTTGTATTTAGTATTATTTTATATGTATTTATAGTATTTGTACTCCTTCTAAACTAAGCCTAAAGTAGCATATTTCAAAGGATATATATGAGTATCTCTAATTAGTGACAAGAGGAAGGATGTTTGACTAAGTATAGTTTAGTCATGTGTAAGGACAACAAAAGATTACAACATCAAGGACTAAATTAGTGCAGTAGAAAGCTCTAAAGAGAAAGAGGAAGACAAAAGAAAACATGATTTAAAGCCGTAAGAAATGATATAAATACACATAATTTGATAAAACCCATGGTTCTTGATAGAGAATAATGATATGATGAGATAGTGTTAGGTGCTGTTTGGCAAGTCTTTTTAAAAAGATCTTCGGACGGTCTAGATGGCCAAAAGATGTAATAAGCTCTTGGGTTTTTTGGTTAAAGATCTAAATCGTTTGAAAAATATCCAAGTCTACCACAGTCTATAAAGCTATTAAATGAAAGACTTTAGGTGCAGAAAGATGAGAAGCTTCATTTAAAGTTTGTAAATTTGGAGCTTTTATGAACTTTTTAAGGCATAGGTATTTTTGGCTTCCTGTCTTTTGTTGCCAAATGGAGAAGGACCAAATTTTGAAAAGCCCAAAAGACCACACGAAAAGTCTGGCCAAACACTCTCTTAATTTGTATAGCTAACTCCAAATAGTTGAAGTTTGAGTTGAATTGAGAATATATAGGTTTTCAACGCATACCTAACTTTTCTTTTGAAAAGTATCATGCAAAATAAGGCACATCCTATACTCTTCACCCTAACTTGTTTTATAGTCACCATAAAGATTATGTGATGAGTCTAGACCTGTTTTATAATAACATTGTAAATGATTTATTGGCTTGAGGGACACCACTACCCATCACATGGATGATTGTCCCAAGTCAACTTTACTATGGTTAGTTCTAAAGAAGAACTTGATCTTTTCTCCTACAAACCTATTTTGTTGTCTTCTCTAATTAAGAAAGAAACTTGTTTGCAAATGCAACAACATTTCTAGTCATTAAGATCTTAGAAATTGTTGTACTGATCTCAACCAAACAAAACAATGCAAACCTCCACACTCTTTGTTATTCTATCAGGATCATACAATCACATGTGGTTTTTGTCTCCAACCTATACCTAAGGCAATGTTTGTTTTGAAGGAAAAGGTAGGGAAAGGAAGGAAAGGACAGGAAAACCTATACAAGGTTTGTAAAGGTTTCCCTACCTTTTCCTTCAAACCAAAAACAGCTTAAAGGAAAGTAGCTAGATTACTTGCCATGTCTTAATGAGGTTTGTGGTGAAGACATCTCCAAGATCATATTTATTCTTAATTCTTCTCTAGCACCATTTTATTCCTTCAACTGATCACCTTCCAAATCTTGTTGATTTAAAATATTTGTCCATTTGTATTTATTAATTACAAAGTTAAACTCGTTTCTTTAACCTTCCATCTTTCATTGAGAATTACATCCTTTATATTCTGAGTCATTTTACCACCCAAACATGTAATATTTTTCTCAACTGATTCTACATTGACTACTTAAGATAAACAATTCTACCAGCTGCAACCCTAATAAACTATCTAGCATCAAATAAAAATCTAAAGAATTTTATATGAACAACCAAACCTCCAATATCAATTGTCGGAATATATAAATGAAGATAAAATTAACATGATTAATTCAACATTTTGCCTATGTTTATGGAGAGATGAACTTGTTTTTCACTAAAAAATAAAAAACAATTTAAGATTACTTGTAGTTTGAACTTGGCAAAAAGTAATATGATATCATTACCATCATCCATGCCTTATCCAAACTATATGGGGTGATCTATATAAATCATGTTTCGCCAATCTATTCTATTTAAAGCCACACCCACTGTTAAATTATTAGTGCTTAAATATCATATATCATATATAATTAATACCTGCCTACGTAGCAATGGAGAACAGCTAAATATATATTCATTCCTGATACAAATAAGCTTTAATTGAACCTAATTATTATAATGGAAAACAACCAAATTTCAGTCCTGAGATAAACAGTAACCTTAGAGCACTAAAACTTTGACCGAATATGTATCTACTCAATTCAAGACAGAGTTAGGAAATATTGAATGAGTTGTATATCATGCATTAATATTATATGAAGCCAGCCAGATATGGTTTGTTTCATTCAATAATTGATTACGATGAGTCCAGATCTGCACCTCAAAGAACATGTTTCGCACCAATCACACATCATATCTTGGTTGTACATCAGGAACATCTTCTGTACTTGTATTGATTATTTATGGGGAGATATTCCCAATATAGGGTGGATTGAGGCTGTGAAATTGGTATAAAGCACCTTCAGTGAGGAACAGATCCCAATACAGTTGGACTGTGATATATGCAGTATGCACCACCAGAGACCAGGCAACGTCAATGGTGAATGGGCAAAGGAAGCTGCAGACCTGCAGATGCTACTATTCAACCATCTTTATCTGATCTCTATATCACATATATCTATCCCGTTGCCAACCAGCCAACTGTGGACTGACTGCTGGTCAGAAGAGGACCTCAGATGCTCCATTCTTCTTTGAGAGAATGAAGGTTTAACTCAGGGTCAGAATTTTTAAGCTCAAAGTACAGTTGGGGTGGGTGCTAGTTCAGAATTGATGCCAATTCATGGGCTGGTGTTGATGTATAAAATGAAGGTTTTTGACATTTTAAATGTTTATAAGTCTGCAGTGAAATTCAGAAATCTACATTGAACCTATTCGTATTTTTCCAATCTTTTGATTTGGTGAGATGCTAGCTAATCAAGATCAAAGGTTGAAGTAGTATTACATATCAAACCACCCTTCACCCTTTTAAGTAAATGAGGAGAGAGAAAGAGAGACGTGCAATTTTTTGTCTTTCCATATATTAGATTAAAAATTTCAATGTAATTCTATTTAATTTTTTTTTTCACAAATTAATGAATTCATTCACAACCCTCCAACCATGTTTTTCAAATTCAGAGGATAGAGTTGGACTGCATATAAACCATGCACGGGTTGTAATTGGCTTTACAGCAAGATGTCAGGCAAGTTGCCTTAATATAGACAAGAAAGATACTTTCTCCAATCCCCTCATTTTAACACTTATCAGACCTCTCTCTCTCTCCATAAAATATTAGGATAAAGTTACTCATAAAAACAATAGGATTATTTAACTAAACTAAATTATATGAACATACCTCTAAAGTTCCGTCCAATCAAAACTAAAACCATGAATATCTAGCCATGTACAATTTTTATACTTCAGTGGGTCAGTCCGCTCTATGCTCCTGATTTATTACATCAAATGTAGTGACTTAAGGGGGTGTTTGTTAATGTGAATGATTTTGTTTTATAAAAGAAAAAAGAACTACTACATCATAAAAAATGAATTGTTTTTTTTTGTCATGGGCAACTTTTTTCAGTTTTAGAAAATAAAAACGTTCACATTAACGAACACCCTCTAGAATTTTTATATAAATTTTAACAAGTCATAATGAAGAAGGAAATGTGATTGTAATACCAAAGAAGAAGAAAAAGAAGAAGAAGAATAGTAGATGCAAAGTATAGGAGAAAACTGAAATCTGCTAATTAACATTGTGTAATTTGCACAGCTCAAAGTTACTTGATGAGTGATTTGCCTAGTTGGTTCCCAATGCTATTGGGGAAAATTTCTAATTAAAATCATGAAGGGTTTTTTTTTTAGAAATTAAACTTCATTTAATGATAAATCGGGAATAAGAAAACTAACTGGGGAAACGTAATGACAATACAATGTTAGAGATAGAAATGAAATTTGATTTTCCCTTCTTTCTTCAAATCATAAGAGTTAAGCATCTGCCTATCAAAAGAGTAAAAATAAAAGAAGAGCTGAAACATCTAACACATGTAAAATCATGTTTTTTCTCTCATTTTGAAAAACTTTCCAATTGAAATTTGAGTTCAAATAAGGTGCATTCATTAATAAATCCAGATGTCAATAATCAATCACATTAAAATTTACTTATTCTTCATTGGTTTACATTTTACAAAATGTACTTTTACTTTTAGCAAATGTACTTACCATCGCATTCAATCAATTATGGCCCCGGTTATTTATAAGCTTGGCAGACTGCGATTCAGTCTTTTTACGTTTAGTTTGCAGTAGACTTAACCACCAAAAATCGATGCACCAAAAAGATGTGAGAAATTCAAAATAGGTGATTTTCGGAAAACTTCAAATAAAACTTTTAACTGTCAAAATTACCAGAAGATCTTCCAAAAAAAACTTGCCAAATGGCCAATCCGACCCTATGTATTTTACATTTAGCAAATGCACTTACCATCACATTTCACAAAGTGCACCATAAATTTGGCCTTGAAACTCTCTTTTGGGTTTGTTTTTCCCTCAACATGTTGCTATCTACATAATATTCTATGAACAGAATAAGCAACATGGTACCATGTGGAGATATGATGTAGCCAACTCAAAGCATGCATCATTCAAACAGTGGATATACATATATACTTGGGCCATTTCTTTAGATGCCCTTTTATCAACACCAGCTTTACACTCCATCTTTTATTGGACTTCTGCCCATGCATGATGTTAACCATTTAGGGCGTCATTTTTCAATTTAAAATATGCCAAGTAAAAAAAGGTGTCTAGTTTTCCACCTCAGAGGGATTTATTGGGCTAGAACCTAGAACTTTCCCCCCATGACAACACGTGAAACTTTTTTGTAGGTAAGTTTTTTTTTTTTTTTTTTAAATAAAAAATTTACACGTGAAACCCTTATGTAATGTCAACTGTGTTGTCAGAAACAAAATTCCAATTCGTATAATATATATATTTTTTTATTTCATAACTATTTCTTCTTTTAAGAATGTCCATGAATAAATGTTATTTTTAAACTTGTTACACTTATAATAAATTGTTGTTTTCTATCATGTTTTGGTTCTAAGTCTGTAATTTTACCAATTTAAACATTTCATGGGGTTTCATCTAAAAATTTCATATTTTTCTCAAATAATGAAGGTTAATGAATATGAAATTTCCTGTGAATCCTCTGCCTGCATATCTGAGATGGAATTTCCACTGAAACGAAAAATCAACAATTTTATTTATATATCATTTTTTTTTGGTAAAATTTATGTTTAGACGGAATTGGAAGCTTAATTCTATACTTAAAGCTTGCAATTTGAACAACGTCCAATGCATAATGCAACTTCCTAGCACTTGTAACACCAAACAAAAAAAATGTTGTAAATGGGTTTTCTTCCTACACAACAAGGAACCAAAATGTGACATTTTCTGCCCAAAAGATGTGAAACAAGATCTTTGAGGTTAATATGGGGATAGATAAATTCTAAAAGAATCATCATCATCATAAACAAGATCTTTGAGTGTTATCCCTACCACATGAGATTGGTTACATGAATCCTGTTTCGCTATTTTGGAATTTTGTTAGGTTTGGTTCTATATCCATTAGAATATGAGTGCTTAAATTGTTTCTTATTACCTCAACCCATGTCCTACCACAAAGGGTTGGTTACATGAATCCTGTTTTGTCATTTTGGAATCTTGTTTTGGCTTAGTTCCATATCCATTGTTAGAGTACGAGTGCTTAAATTGTTTCTTACTGTTCCAACCCATGTCCCTTTTATATAATTAAATGTCATTGGAGCTGGATGTGAAATGGACGATTCATAGTATAGGTAGCAATGGTAGGTCTCTCGAATCAAATCCATTCATCATCATCATCCAATTCAGGCCCAATTCTAATGATCTGAGCTGGCTTAGGCTGATGGATTGGGTCAAGAATTACAACCCCCTAACCCTGATACTTCAGTAGGATTACAGATCTATCCAGCCAAAAGAGATTAATATCACACAATAACAACAGCAATGATGTATAGCAGGCTTACCTTTAACGCTATGTTTGGTTTGAAGGAAAAGGTAGGGAAAGAAAGGGAAATGTAGGAAAACCTATACAAGGTTTATAAAGGTTTTCCTACATTTCCCTTCCTTTCCCTATTTTTTCCTTTAAACCAAACACAGCCTAAGGGCTTAAAGTGGGAATTTATGAATTTATCACCAAAATCCAAATTCAAAGAATAAAAAGAAAGAGGATGATGGGGATATCTCCGTTTTTTCTTATAGATGGACACAAGTTTTAGAAGACAAACACCCCACGGCCCCTATATTACCTTTTATTGTTCGGGTGGTGGTTGAGTTGGCCAGGGATGGTAGAGATGTCATGTAGCTATCTCCGTGGTCGACCCCTCTCACGCCATGTCAGAGCCACGCTTAATAGAAGAGCATGATTAAGAAGGAGTATCATGCACGAACAAGGAAGCGAACTCTACCGAAGAAGAAGAAACCACCTGAAAACCCCGGCGGGCGCCCTCATCTCAATAACCCCAGAAGCCTTATCCATCTGGGACGCGGACACCCAATTATAAATAGGTATTCCCCACTCGAGGTAAGGGACCTTTGGAAGAACACGCTTGAAATATCTTTCTGCACTATTTCTTCAGTCCGAGCCAGCATTATTTCAACCTGCTCAACCCAGACACTTCTTTCTCTACCCAACTGACTTAAACAACGGATTACCTATCCAGAGAACAACTCCTCGGGCCTTTGACCTTTTCTCTTGGTTATAGATCTCGGTGTGTGGCTTCTTTCTTCCACCTTGACCTCGTCCAATTGACAAGATTATCTGATTGTGTTCTCAGTTCAAAACGCTTCGGCCTCATCTAATTGGTAACATTATCTGATTGTATCCTCAGTTTGAAACACCTCGGATCATCCCCATTTTTTCTTATAGATGGAGAAGACAAACACCCCAGGGCCCTATATTACCTTCTATCATTATAAGACAAGGGAGTTTTCTTTTGTCTTTTCACATGGTATGGTTTATTTGAAGATAGACAGAAGGGGCTCTCGGTGGTTAATGTGAAAACGCTCCCATCTAATCATCATACCTAACTTTGAAGATAGACAGCAGGAGTCCTCCCTTTCTCACTTTGTGTTACCAATTCTAACTAGTTCTCCCTGACTTCGGTATCTCTTTGATTGATACTTGGAGAAGGACCTTGTCATGAATTGATCGGGACTTACCTTTCTATCATAAATTGTTTAAGGAATAATTTTCTGTGAAGAATTGAACGCGGAATCACATAGTAAGCATGAGATTAGATTTGGATTTGATGATGAAAAGGATGACGCGTCGGAGTATATTAACCCTGAAATTCTTGGACCGCACCTGTCGGCAGAATCACAAACGTCAATTAACTATAATATATGATTTTAATACATGTGGGTATGGCTGTTAGCTAGTAATTATAAATCAAATCTGGTCCATAGCTAATACAAACAAAACAAAGGTTGAAACTTTCTCTCTGATCATGACTCAAATTATTATTTGGATGATGTTAACTCGTTAATTAACTTGATTATGGATTAAAATTTCACAACACATATTGAGGCATGATACCCGATATGTATCCTATCTGTGACCCTCTGATACATTCGTATAGTAAGTGTATTGGGGTCCGACCTTTTAATGGATAGACAAGCCTTAAATCAATCCCTTGAATTTGTTTGAAAAAAACTATAAAAAGGGTGGCCAACAATACATGTTTTATGCACCATTTAACCTATGGAAACATGTATTTCTGAGCAAGGTTTAAAGTATCGATATAAGTGATAACACAATTTTTGCATATTATACGATTCAATGGGATGATATGGATAGACAGTAATTGTTTTAGGCTAGGTTTGGTTTGAAGGAAAAGATAGGAAAAGGAAGGGAAAGACAGGGAAATCTATACAAGGTTTGTAAAGGTTTCCCTACCTTTCCCTGCATTTTCCTTCAAACCAAACATAACTTTAATTTCAAGCTTTGAATTTCTGGAAAGGATGTTAACCATTGAACATTGTCACTTGTCCTAGATATCCATGTATTTAGTGAACTAGTGACCCTTAAAACTGATATGTATCGATTGATACGCACCGATATGTTGTGATATTTTGAATCCAAACTATGAATTAAAAAAAGGGAGATATATGGGATAGATTGACCAAGTGAAAGAGGAGCCATCAATCCTAGTTGGATCACCGCCTATTCTTGGCTTGGGGGAGCGGGAACTTGAAATTGACTTGTTTGCAAGTTGTGTCAAGTATACCAAGTTTGGCTGTTACAGATTCATGCTTAACATGGTAATAGAAATGGATGGTTCAGTGAAGCACATACATCAAGAGAACAACTGATGACTTACGGTAGCCATTGATTTCCACTGTAAGTCTAGCATGAGTTCTAAGTAGACCAAGGCTGCATTCTCCAGCTTGGAAAGGTTAATTAATGGAATTACAATCCTCCTCCAACCAAATTCCATGTGATTGAGTTCACTACTTGCCATTTAACACCCACAAACACACACTTAGAAAATTAAAGGATTATTGTATGGGAGGAGATTAATTCTCTAGCTAATACCTGGTTTTTTGGGGTGCAATTTCATTTGCACTGGTGCAAAAAATATGGAGTGCAAATAAAGTAAAATAAAATCTAAAGTAAACTAGAATTTACATTTTTTTTCACTTGCACTCTTTCGCATTTGTACTAGTGCAAATGAAATGAAATTGCAGTGCAAACTAATTAACAAAGCCCAAGTCTTTTGAGTTCCACAACTTACATATATAGTACTTCCAAGATAAAAATTTTGCTTAAACCACGACTGAAATTGAAATTAGGTTGATTAATATGCACTTAATTATTTTATTTACTAAATAAACAAAACCGTAAGTCATTCAGTTCAGCCACTTCAGGTGTTATTAAACAACGATAGACATGTCTGTCCCTCCATGACAGAGACAAAACATTAATTGCACATATTGTGACGTGCAACTTAAACTGCATGCAGTGCAACATTTGCAGCTCAAGGTGAATTTCATGATACGATTATTACATAAAATGCCTTTTTTATGTACTAGAAATTTATTATTTTTACATGGCCGACAACCCAAAATTCAATACAATTAGGCCAAGTGAAAAATCTTGACTCGAGGTTCGTCGTTTAGTTATCTTTATTTATTGATTGAGAAAATTTGATAAAGCGAGACCACTGCATGTGCTTAGGGACTGAGTCTCAATCACGGGCTGGGCATCCACTAGAGAGAAATCACGTCTGTTGAAGGTAAGGTATTTTTCTTCTCTTGTCCACGCTTCATGGTAAGAAAATATCATCCAATTGGGACCCACTGGATGTTAGGGCCTCCATAGTGTGCTTTGTAGTGTTTCTCGAGTCAATGAATAGTGACAAATTTTGAGCTGTGGCTCTCTCTCTCTCTCTCTCTATTATAAAAGGACCCATTATGTGATATGGGTTTCACTCAGTAGTAAGAATTGTAAAGAGGGGATCAAAATCAGAAGCTCTGTTTCTCTTTCCCCCTTTCCTCTTGTTTTGAGTTTCAGGTGATCATGGCGAAGTTTCTAATGGCTAAGCTGTTGATGATCTTGGTTTTGAATTTAGGGGCAATACTCCCATCTCTTGCTTGTCCTTACTGTCCATATCCAACTCCTCCTACTAAACCTCCCAAGCTGCCACCCAAATTACCTCCTAAACATCCCGGCCATAAGCCCCCACCAATGATCAAACCTCCCTACGTTCCCAAGCCTCCTGTTGTAAAGCCACCACCTCTGCCTAAACCTCCTCCAGTTGTCTATCCACCTCCCCCTCCACCAACTGTTACTCCCAAGCCACCACCACCTCCGGTGGAAACACCTTGCCCACCGCCGCCTCCCAAGGTGGTGCCTCCACCACCCTATGTGCCTAAGCCACCAGTTGTAACCCCACCTCCAGTTGTTCCCAAGCCCCCTGTTGTTTATCCACCACCACCCTTTGTGCCCAAGCCTCATCCTCCTCCGGTTGTCTACCCACCTCCAACAGAAACCCCTTGCCCTCCCCCACCACCAAAGGTGGTGCCATATCCACCACCGGCACAACAAACTTGCCCAATTGACACTCTAAAGCTGGGCGCCTGCGTGGACGTTCTGGGTGGTCTGATACATATTGGCATTGGCAGTAGTGCTAAGGATACATGCTGTCCAGTGCTCCAGGGACTACTTGACTTAGACGCGGCTCTGTGTCTCTGCACAACCATCAAAGTCAAGCTCCTAAACATCAACATCATCCTACCCATTGCTCTTGAGGTCCTTGTTGACTGCGGGAAGACTCCACCTCCAGGGTTCCAGTGTCCTGCCTAAGGTCGATTTGCTACACTTGATCTTTTCTGGCTACATTAAGACTCGGTTTACTTGTTTAATTTACACCCATCAAAGCAAATGCTAGACTTGTTTGATGGACACAATAATGCGTGAGAGCTAGATAGAGGAAGGGAAAAAACAATAGACCTCCTTGTCCTTGAGAGAACTCATCTTCTTTTTTCTTTTTATTGTTGTGTTGTTGTTGTACCAGTAGTATATCAAATCGATTAAAATCGACCTCTCTCTCTCTCTCTCTCTCCTGAGTCCTGTGTTCTGTGTTCTTGTCCTTGAATGAGAGAGACATTACAATGGCGAAACAGCACTACATCTACGTAGAGCAAATCACGTCCATAACCATCGTATCTTCCCTCTACTAGAATCAGCGTAGGGTTGATATTTTGGGAGACACATGTGCAATTAAGACGAGTTTCACGAATCACGATTCAATCTAATGTCCCAAATCCAGATTATCCGATAGGGATCGATCTAATTAATACCAACAAAACGCTCACAACAATGTCCCAACAAGCCACACGTTAAGAACAACATCTCCCTGGGGAGATGTTCCCAATGACTGATTGGGATGCGGTTGACACTGTTTGTTGATAACTGATCCGAAGTCCAGATAATCAGCACCCAAAAAAATCCATGAGAGCATGCTAAACATATCATACATTTCTCCACCGTCAGATGCATGAATTACAAGCACTCATCGTTGCAATATAATGTTAAGAGGCCCACTAGATCTACATGGAGACCCATTGAATATGGGGAATATGACCACTCAGTCATGGGCCTCACCTAACATTTGCATTGCTTCAAATAACCAGTAATGTTAAGCCGTTCTGGGGACCATCATTTCTGGATTATCCTAAGAGCCCATAGGTTGAAAATGGGCCAAACCATATTGAAAGGCTGCTTATCAAGAGGCAAAGCACAAATAATCAAATTAACTTCAAGTTCAGAACTGTTTTTCTTTCTGTGATTTCAGAACACAAGAATGAAAAATGTTAAAGCATGTTCATGGATTCCGGTTTCAAAAACATGTTCCATAAATCATACAATTTACACACTACAAATTTTGTTTTTGACTTAAAAACCGTCATTTTCATTGTTCTAAAAACATGATTTTTTTTAGACAAAACTAACTTGTTTTTGCCTTTAAAAACAAAAAACAGTGCTCTACTTTTTTGATGTATCGATTTCAAAAACAGCATCGAATGATGGAATGATGAATTTTCTGATTTAGAAGGCTGTTATATTAACCCTTAAATCAATCAATTTGCCGATATGATTGCTTCAAATAAAACAAAGACTGCGGAGAATTTAAAGTTATTCTCTAAATGCTAGGCCAGAAAAGACATGCCCACAATTGGTTCATTCACCTTTCCAATTATGCATGCAAGTAAAGGTTTTTTTTTTTTTTTTACGTAAATTCTGCTCATAATTAGATCGGATTCGTCTAAATCCAAGTTGGATTCGATTAATTATTAACAGTATCTGATTCTGATATGAAATCCGAACGGATATACGTACAAGGCATCCGAGTTCGAACCTAATCGAAATTTTCGGATTTCATTCAACTCCCATTGATTTCTGCAATCAGCTGAAAGAGAAACCGTAAAACCAGAGCTTAGCTGGTTGATTCTTTTCTGTGTTTTATTTCATTGAGAAAACTCAAATATATATACATGGTTACAATCATCAATCTCCTAAGTTTATGGGGACTCAAATATATCTTTCCTATCAGAACTATACATGATATACATGCCAAGGAAAGGAGGAAAGGAGATAAAAAGATATACAAAGGAGATATACAAAGGAATGGATTCCTAATTTCAGCATAATCCTCACAACCCCCCTCAAGTTGGAGCATGCAGATTGTGAATGCCCAACTTGCAGAGAAAGTACTCAAATTCTCTGCGACCCAGTGCCTTTGTAAAAATGTCAGTCAGTTGAACGGTAGTCGACACATAAGCAGGACAAATGCAACCAAATTGAAGCTCATCACGTACAAAATGGCAATCAACTTCAATATGTTTCGTATGCTCATGAAACGTTGGGTTTGCTGCAATATGCAAGGCTTCTTGACTATCACAATATAATCGCATTGGGTTTGAATGCGTAACTCCAAGAACCAACAACAATCATTTCAGCCATTTTAATTCACACGTGGCAGTGGCTATAGAACGATACTCTGCTTCCGCTGAAGAGCAAGCCACAGTGTGTTGTTTCTTAGTTTTCCAGGAAATAGACGAATTCCCAAGCAAAATAAACCATCCAGACAGAGAACGTCGGACAAAGGACAGCTCGCCCAGTCTGAATCACACCATGCATATAACTGTAAGTCACAGTTTGAACGCAAAATAATTCCTTGACCAGGGTTTCCTTTCAAGTAGCGCACCACCCGCAATGCGGCCTCCCAATGTCTTTCTAGTGGTTGCTGCATAAATTGTGACAGAACATGCACACAATAAGACAACTCTGGACGAGTTGTTGAGAGATAAATAAGCCTGTCCACCAAGCGCCTGTATCGCTCAGGATCAAATAAGAGAGGCCCATCTGTCAAGGCAAGATTGTGATTCTGCTCTAGAAGAAAATGAACAGGTTTTGCACCAAGTAATCCAACTTCAGAGATAATATCCAAAGCATACTTACGTTGAGACAGAAAAATTCCTGTTGAGTTTCGGGCAACTTCAATGCCCAAAAAATATTTCAATGGTCCTAAGTATTTCATATGAAAGCAATCACTCAAATATTTCTTGAAGACTTGAATTGCCATACTATCATTACCTGACACGATAATGTCGTCCACATATACGAGAACAAGCACAAGCACCCTATCTCGACGAAAGGTGAAGAGGGAGTAATCTGAACATGATTGCTGAAATCTATATGTCTTCAAGGCTACGACTAATTTAGCGAACCAACATCTCGGTGCTTGTTTCAAGCCATACCGAGATTTTCGCAACCGACACACCATACCTGGTTTATTTGACTGAAAACCAGGAGGCATTCGCATGTAGATTTCCTCATGAAGGTCACCATGCAAGAATGCGTTATGCACGTCCATTTGATGAAGCTCCCAATTTTTAGCTACTACGACTGCAAGAAAGGTGCGGACAGTAACCATTTTTGCAACTGGGGCAAAAGTTTCATTATAATCAATTCCCTCAACTTGCTTGTTCCCAAAAATCGTGAGACGGGCTTTGTATCTTTCCACTGTCCCATCAGCATTATACTTGATTCGATATACCCATTTGCATCCTATGGCTTGTTTTTCGGATGGCAAAGGCTCCATAGTCCATGTCTGATTATTTTCAAGTGCTTGTATTTCTTTCTGCATTGCATCTCTCTATTTTTCATCTTTTATAGCCTCAGTAAAAGAAGTAGGTTCAACTCCTGCAGTAATAGCTGCCAAGAAAGCACGATGTCGACAAAAAAAATTGTTACAGTTCACATAGTTATCTATGGGATAAGGACTATCTGCAGAATGTGATTGGCCGAGTGAGCTTGCAAAGAGACGTGGAGAGGGACTCAATTGCTATGTGGTGTGAAGCACATAATCTCTCAACCTTGTGGACTGTTGTTTCTGTCGATGCCCACACCCTAAATGAATTTTAGATTGCTGTTGTTGCTCAATATCGCCACCCCCCCTTACGTCGGGACTGTCTTCACTTGCATTTTCTGTGGTGGCATCACGAGGATGCATGGATTCACCAGCATTTGCATTCGGGTCTACGCGGGTTCCTTCTTCTACACAGATTCCTTCTTCAGTGAATTCAGCTCGCTGGTCAATCTCCATCTCGCCATTTGTTTGTCCAGGTAAATAAGTGGATGGCACCAACACCTCATCTGTCCCACCTATTCCACAATTAAATTGGCCTTGTGCTTTGTTTGGCTGTGCATCCTCCTTGCGTGCATACGAGAATTCATGCTCTAAAAAAGTAACATCTCTTGATGCAAAGAACATGCTAGACTCTAAATCATACAAGCTCCATCATTTCTTTCCAAAATGATACCCAACAAAAACACACCGTCTGCTTAGACTAACAAATTTATCCCCTCCATGTCCATGATTGTTTGCATATGCTAAGCAACAAAAAACTCGCACATTATCATAAGAAGGAGGTCGCCCAAATAAAACTTCATAGGGAGTCTTTCCCTTCAACAGAATGGACGGTGTCCGATTAATCAAATAACATGCGATCAAGACACCTTCCCCCCAAAAATCAATAGGCAAGCTAGCTCGAAAGCGCAAGGCTCAAGCAACATTAAGTATGTGGCGGTGCTTGCGTTCAACCCTCCCGTTTTGTTAAGGGGTCCCGACACAAGTGGTTTGATGAATAATACCATGTTTAGCAAAATAACTAGCCAAATAGACAAACTCAGTCCCATTATCAGTACGAATCACCTTTACAGGTTTGTTAAATTGCCTTTGAATCATAGCAAAAAAATTTTGAAGGACTCGTCCCACTTCCGTCTTATCAACCAGAAGATAGATCCAAATGCCTCTAGAAAATTCATCTACTATGGTCAAGAAATAATGAGCACCACAAAAAGCTACAGTTTTATAAGGACCCCACAAATCACAATGAATTAACTCAAAAATATCGGATGCTTTATTATCACTAGAAACAAACTCTTCTCAACATTGTTTAGCTCAGAAGCATACATCACAACCCTTAATACTATCATTATAATTATTCTTAGTACTAATAAAAGGCAGCAACTTAACAATTCTATAAGAAGGATGCCCTAACCTTTGATGCCAAATATCACACGTCTTGCTCTCTGTAGTCTTCATTGCTCTTGCTGATGCAGTGCTATCAGCATCCTCGTAGTGTGGTCCTGTATCACACAGAATTTATTAGTGAACTGGACAATACAATTTGATTCCTTAATCAATTGTGATACATAAATTAAATTGCAATTCAAACTAGGCACATATAAAACATTAGTCAGTTTCAGATGATCGTCCAGTGCAATTGTGCCTTCTTTCTCTGCTATTGTCGCTTTCCCATCTAGTAATTCAACGGAGCAAGGAATGACATTTTTTATGCCTCTCATCGACTCGAGGCTTCCTGTCATATGATGAGAGGCCCCTGTGTCTATTATCCACTCTGACAATTTTTGCTTACCACTTAGTCGTTGACTCCCCTCTTTTTGTGTGTTCAAAAGGTTGAGTAACATGTTCCACTACTCACTACTCAATCCATTTAACCCAGTCTTGGCTGCATCAATTGATTCTCCTTGAGACGCATTGCCTTGCGCGGAGACTTTGGCTGTATTGGCCTTGACTTGGCCGCCACGACCTTTTCCTCCTGCCCCTGCTCCTTGTTTCTGTCCACCACGCCCACAACCTGCTCCACGTTCCTTGTCAATTGACCACCGCCCTGTTCTTTTTTCTTTGTTTTCAGCCATACCGACCACCGTGTCTGAAAACCCTCAATCGGCGGCAAAATCACCACAAAAATAGAGAACTGGATCTCCCTAAAACCTGTTGCAGAACTTCAACTGGCCGGAAACCCGTTAAAGATCCAAACGTTCGTGAGTCTTATCTGGAACTCCCTGAAGAGGCAAAACTCTATGTTGGCAATTTACCTTATGACATCGCAGAGAAAATCCATGGCCACTGCGCTCGTCAAATCGCAACCTCTTCACAGTTTCTCCCTTTCGTTCTTGAAGTGGGGGAAGAACCAAGTTAACAATCACCGCTGTCGGAAACCAGCCGATACCACCCGAGAATCCCGTCGCACGATCACCGTTCCTTGGCTTCCGAGTCCGAACCCGACAGTGCCTCCCTCCGCAAGAAGGAATGTGATTCAGAGGTTCGGAAGTTACCGATCGGATCTCGAAGTGTTAAGAATCGTTTCCCGTTCGCCTCTTGTTCCACCACTCCGTTGATGGAAAAGTCGCCGAAGAGCTCCACCGCCTCTGCAAGAAGGAATGCCGGAACTGAAGACGGTAGGAGTAAACTCTTAATTCGTCTTCGGCCTGGAAGAAAGGAAGAATCCGCGTCAAAGAACAAAATTGACGTTGCTGCTGCTGAAGAAGGAAAAGAAGCAGAGGAACCGGTTTCAAAGCCGTGGAATCTGAGACCGATCTTCCGACAGCCTCAATGCGCGATTCCTCTCGAGACTGTCCTGATCCAGTCGGAGGGTTCTTGGGTCTAGCAGGTTTCTAGGGTTGCATGGATCGAAGGAGATAGGCTGCCAAGAGGAGACGACGGCGTGGCTCTAATACCATGTAAAACCAGAGCTTGGATGGTTGGTTCTTTTTTGTGTCTTATTCATTGAGAAAACTCAAATATATATACATGGTTACAACCATCAATCTCCTAAGTTTATGGGGACTCAAGCATATCTTTCCTATCAGAACTGTACATGATATACATGCCAAGGAAAGGAGGAAATGAGATAAGAAGATATACACGGAACGGATTTCTAATTTCAGCATAATCCTAACAGAAACTAATGGTAGAGCTTGGTCTCCTATCAAACATTCAGAAACAGGTAAAAGCTACTTCAACCAAAATACAAGAAATTCCCAAAATTAACTTAAAGTCTTCAATCAAGAACTTTCTGTTTTGTTGTTAAGTGTCTTGTTTACACTTGAAATCCAATGATCTGTTACTCTTTCCAATATAAATGTTTACCCATTATAAAGCTGTTTTTCAAAATCACAGCTTCAATCTGGTGGTCTGCAGTTTGTTTGGGAGAACTGGAGTGGAGAAGCCTACTCTTCAATCCGCCGTTGCATCAGACAATGCGAAATGAGAAGAGGGACGGGAGCTACTGCTGATGCAGAGTTGCAGAGAGGGGAATAGGAGAAGAAAAACGAAAAATGAAAAGGGTCACACCTTTCGTCTCCTTTGTGGCTTTGTATTAGGCTATTGCAAAGAGTTGCAAACTTGTTGCAAAGAGTGAGAGGGAAGAAAATGGCGAGTTTGAGAGTTGAGACAAAGAGAAGAATGAAAAAAAAAAACGGAGAAGGATAGATTTGCCCAATGCAAATTTCTGATTTACACTGCGGAGCTATAAACATTCAAAAGGACCATAACCCACACTCTATGCAATAACGCCCGCCCATGAATCGGCCTCAATTCCGATCTGGCACCTACCCCGACATACTTTAAGCCTACAAATTCTGACCCTGAGTTGATCGGTCATTCTCTCAAAAAAAAACCCCTATGTGGGGAAAAGAAAATGTTGGTCCAAGTATTGTAATAGGTTAGGACTCGCCACTGGGGTTTGAGGATCAAATTTCCTCATTTACCCCTAAAAGATAACATATGCCCAATCTGAATTCGAGATTATCAGATCGAATATCCGATCTGGCCACAGGTTTTCAGGTATCATTGAATTGCCTACTCATATTCAATGATCTGCTGCAAACCTCTTGAATTTCTTAATTGTCTTAGTAATGAATTCATCCTCATGCTATATTTGGTTTGATAAAAATCTTATTTTTATAAAACCAAACACAACCTGGAGCAAACAATGCAATCGGTTCACAAGTTAGTTGGTTTTTTATCTCAAAGTTTTTTTTTTTTCTTTTTGTACTTTCAATCCTCCGATATCTATATCTAGGAATGCAAATGGACTGGATCAGGCCGATCGGATTTGAATATACCCTGATTCGAATCCGATCTGACACTATTCATGTCGGATCTGATTGGATTTGATAGGACTCGATCTGAATTCAAATCCTATTACATCTTTGGATCTGATTTGATCCCACTTGTTTTCTTTAAAAATTAATAAATTATTTAAAGAAAAAATAAAATATACCAATTTAAATAAAGAAAAAACAAAAAATACAAATATTTTTTAATTATTTTCATCATATATACATGTTTTCATAAAAAAATAAATAATATAACAAATTTATAAAAATACAATATAAATAATATATCTATAAATAAATAAATAACATATATATTATATATATTTATATTTATAAATATATAACACATTGGATTGGAACAGATCTTCTTGGATTGGAAAATGGGGCGATCCAAATCCGATCCAATCTAAAGATCCGACCAGGGGTGCTCCGAATTCGACCAAATAGAATTGGATCAATCCATTTGCACCCCTATCTATATCATATATCCACCAATAAACAAAAGATTAGTTTATAGTTACTCCCCTAAATATGTGGCTTAGTTGGGATAGGGATAGAGTTAAAATCTTGGTACTGGATAGGAAGGTGTCACCATGGGGCAGATAGAATGAGGCTTAGTTGGGAATAGAATGAACCGGGATCCCCTTCACAAATGATGATTTTCCTATTGGGTAAAATACAAAAATCTCCCCTGAAGTTTTTGATAATCATAAAAACCTCCCTTACAGTTTCATTTTAACAAATACTTCCTCTGAACTTTTGAGAAACTCAACAAAAACCTTCTGTCACTGTCCCAGACGGAAAACATTAGATTGATGCACCAATTTTTTTCAAATACCCATTTTACCCTTTTATAAATTATTTTACATACAAAATTACTGAAATAACCCCATTTTAATTCAAAAAAAAAAACCTCTTTGACAATCATTTCAATAATTTTACATACAAAATTACTGAAATATATTTTTTTATTGAATTAAAATGGGATTATTTCAGTAATTTTGTATGTAAAATAATTTATAAAAGGGTAGAATGGATATTTAGAAAAAACCAGTGCATTAATCTAAGGTTTTCGATCTGGGACAATGACGAAAGAGAGGTTTTTGTTAAATTTCTCAAAAATTAAAAGGAGGTATTTATTAAAATAAATAGGGATTTTGTATTTTACCCTTTCCTATTTATAGAAGCAAGGAAATAGATTACATTGCATAAAGGAAGAATTCTGAAATATTCTCTAAGGCCATGTTTGGGAACAAATCTTGTCTACTTCTCCCTTGGGACATGTGTCCCTCGAAACAAAGAAGGTCATTAGTGCAGGATATCAGACTTTCTTAGAGAGTGGTGCATGTGTCAGAATGGCACTCAGGTACAACCAAATGTGATTTCCCTAAGGCACTAATCATGCTTTGACACCCTAAAGAGAAACACTTCTGCACTTTGTCTCCCTGATCCAA
Organism: Nelumbo nucifera; assembly: GCF_000365185.1. The sequence goes on from NW_010729099.1 coordinate 3,771,877, forward strand.
TTTCGCGAGGTTTGATCGATACAATTTGATCTGCCTCGTGAGGTGAACAAAGCTTGATTTACATAAAAATAACTTTGTTAATATAATTTATAAAACACGGTGACCTTTTTTCTGAAAAATATCAAATAAGGGCACCAGAACTGTTCACCTCCTTTCTCTAATGGAAGTAGCGAATAGCAGGACAAACCTCCCCCACCGTCAATTTCAGATCTTGCCACCAAGTTAAATGAATGTAAAGGTTCATTTCGCTAGTAGATAATTTATGCAAATCGATCAAAATTTTGCTCCAAGACATACACCTTATGTTGTCATCAAAAGCATAAACTATACAAGAATAGTTGTTTAAACACTACTCTTTACATTGCTTCTCATAATCATCGACAGACCAAGAATCCATTTGCTTTCTCTTTTTCACTGTTGTTGCTATTTCTCTCGCATTGTAATTGAGTCTTCCTCTTACACCCACCGGACCAATTTCCCAAACTCCACTCTTCTACAGACTTGGGTGTGAATCCATTCAAACAACTACTAAATTGGTGAATCCATTCACTTTTGCACTTACCATAAACATCACATTTTCTGCACTTCTGTACTTGCAGTAAACAACACATTCTGTATTTGTATTTGGGGCAAACCAACGAATAGACCAATTGTCTTTTGTTTTATACCAATATTCTACCATTGAGAATTTGCATCTAAATTGAATCCATCGAAGTTTACAGAGTGCATATCCGGCACCCCTATAAAGACAAACCACTCTCTCTCTCTCTCTCAATTCTTGTCGCCACACCACCCTCCTCTCTTTCTTTGCCGCACAATCTACGAGTTTAAAGAGGACTGTATTAGAATGCCCTTATTTGATATTTTTTCATAAAAGTTATCCATCTAACCTTGCGAGGTTCTGCAATCTTCAACCTCACGGGGTCACGTTGCTCCGTTTCTTGATGTGTCGCAAGACATCAATTCTGCCATTTATCATAAGTCTTACTATACACATTGACGAGGTTTTATCTCACCTTTAAATATATATCCACTGTCTCACACTCATAATTATTTATTCAACAATAAAACCCTCCATCTATAGCATGTTATCATCATCATCATCATCACTTAAGCCTTCTCCCAACCAAGGTTCAAAATATCACAACTAATCGGGTCATATCGGTCGATGCATATCATTTAGACAAGAACCTAATACACAAAACATGTATAAATCCTTTGTTCCTTTTCTTTTCGTGCGTATCGGCCAACATAGGCCCGAAATAGTTTGATACATTGATCATTTCGGTTCATCATTAATTTCATTAATTAATATTCAATACCGAATCTCTCATTAATGTCGTTTCTTTTTCATTAACTAGTCAATTACTCTAAAGCAAATTTAAATTTAAATTTGAATTTTAATGCCTAATTCAAATTCTCTCATTAACTCCTTTAATTAATGATCCCTTCTCATTAATTTTGTTTTGTTAGTGTAAAAACTTCAAATTTTAGCTAACATTGGTCACTTGATTTTAACAACCACAAGTTCACCAACAAGCCACACATATTTGTTTGTTATGACCATATGTATATATTTTGAATTTTAAGTAAATTTTCACTTTTCTTAATATGTGACAAGTGCTTATTAATAAATGCTAGAATTAATTATTAAAATTTATATACTAATAAATATTAAGATTAATTATATTGGTTTTTTAAAAATTAACATTCACATTTTAGTTTTTTTTTTAATTTTAGTTATTCCATCATTTTTCAATGGTTACTAATTGTGTCCCGATATGTCACACTTTATATAAACCATTAAATTATGGTTTTTACATTTAAATAACTTATTTACAATCATATAAAATTTGTTAATATTGTTAGTAATATATTCTTTAAGATTTATTTGAATTTTCTACTATATTTATGTGTATCTTGATTTTTCATCCGTATCCATATGTATTCAAAGCATATTCCGATACATCTCTTAAAATTGTCTTTCTAATACACCTTACATTTCTCATACTTTGAACCTTACTCCCAACAAAATGTACATGAATCCTTTTTCACCATTTCATTCTGTTCAGTGTCATATCCATTGTCAAATGTCAAATTATGGGGATTAAAATCATTTCTTACTACTACTTCCACCCAAGTCCTTTTCCATATGCCTCTAACTATTCTAGCCCCTTCAACTTATGACACATCACTTCTTCTGACGGGTGTTGTAGATGGCCCATCTATAACACATAGCCTTCATAAAAGAAAATTAGTAGATCAATTCTCAAATGGCATGTGAAAATCAAGTTCTAGGCTTCTAGATTTCCTATTGAAAAAGAAAAATAGCATATATGTGAAAGAGATAAGAGTACAAATTAGGGCATCCAAGTTACGACAGCCACCCCCACCACATTTCAGTAATTGAACCAATGTGGAAACTTCCTCGGAAGGCAATGGGGACATCCCATAAGACCAATGGTACCCCCAATTTATAATGAATAAACATTAATTTACTTATTTGACTAATTATTAAGGCTTTGTTTGGTTTAATAGAAAGAAAAAAAAAAACAGAAAGTTGGTTGGGGGAAATTTTGCAAGGAATTTTGTGAAACTTCTTCATAACTTAACTCAATTTTCTGTTTATCTCGTATTTTCCATCAAACCAAATATATATACAAGGGTTTGCAACATTTGGAAAATATGGACTGTGACCAAATCACCCCCTACAATTAGGGATGCTACCTTTGCATCAAAAAATATATATATATATACAAAGAAACAAAGAAAAGAAAAAACTTTCACCTTATAATAAATTTAAAGTTCTATTTGATTTCATAGAAAATAATAAAAAAGTTAAAAGGTGAGAGAAATTCTTAAAGAATTTGGTGAAATATTTTAAGAATTTTTTCTCAACTTTCCATTTCCCTCTTAGTTTCTATCAAATCAAACATATAACATAAAGGGCAACCATTAAAAACTGGTGCGTGCTCATGGGGCAGTATCTGCCACAAACAATACATGTACAACTAACACAATCAAGAGTGAAGACACCAGTTAGTAGTAGCCAATCAAGAGTGAAGACACCAGTTGGTAGTAGATGCCATGCCACCGTCAACCCCGCCTCTGAATTAGATGAGGGTTTGTAGTTGAAAGGAAGAATAAGAGACGAGATCAGGTAACAAGTCATTGTCATGAGGAAGATTTAAAGAGGGGAAAGGACAGAGTTGCTTCATTGTCACCGTGACTTCTAAGGCAATGAGTTTTGTAGCATATGAATTGCTTCAAAGTGTGGATGTACTTCATTTCTGCTTTATCTTGCTCAACAGATTCCACCAACATTGGCGTGGTATGGTTGTTTGCTTTGCTAAATCGAATTTTTCTTTTCCTTTTTCCTGGACTTAAATAGTCAAGGTGGTGAGGTGGGCACTGTGAAATTCTATTAATAATGGCCACAAAAATTCAATTACTACTTCAAAATTTTTCTGAAGACCATTTTACCTAAAATGGATGTAGTATTTTCAACACAATTTTTCAAAATACCCATTCAAGGTACTATCTACCATCTTTAACCCTGCAGGGTTGCAAGCAAGTAACTACTCGGTTTCTTGGATAGAAGCCGAGGAGGTATGATTGCTAGAGGTGCAAGAAAGGTACCGTTTTGAAGAATTTATGATGTGTCAGGGCTGGACTTTCAGGCTGCGCCTATTCAAATTTTGACAAATTCTCGACCCAAGCCCACCCAAGTTAGAACCCTAATGATCACTTGTCCAAAGTAGGATCCAAACCAAATAAACCATTAACAGTAAAAGGGGACCAAATTAGATAGAAGTAGATTGGGACTTCATATTTCTACAAAGAAGAGAATAGCTTAAAATTATGGGACTTGGGGACTTTTGAACTTCACAACCCGCCCTATGTGTGTCTACAGGTGAAGGGGCAGTTTTCTTTTTAGATTACACAAAGCAATCTTACATTTAAAATGTAGACTGAGTGTTTACAAGTTTCTAAAAAAGCCTTAAGAATGTTGCTTGACTTCTAACCTATGTTGCTTCTTACATCATATGTTTATTTCTGGTTTTTGAAACCAATGTCATTTCTCAAGACCTATGTCTTGCCAAATTTAATTAAGTTTTTAACATACACATATGTTTTACAATATAGTTTATTAAAATATACCGCTTTACATGTTTTGAAAGTGTTAATGTCATAGAGCACATCTGGAAGTATCCATGCAATATCCTCCAGTATACGCTAGGCATCTTACAAGTATCTTGGTATTTTGGCTTCTAACAGATTTCCTGATGGCCTTTTGACAGAGAATATCTGTTAGTGTCAAAGAACCAGGGAAAAGTGCAATGCGTTCCAAATAGGGGTATGTGTTATCAGCAACTCTATGGAACACATATATAATTTGAGTTCAACTTCACTCCTTCCATGAAGGATTGTCATGGGTACCCATGGATAGACACATAACCAGGCCTGAAATATTCAAGGCCCCTAAGATGTTTTGATCATGTACATAGAAGATTACCCATGGCACCATTAATAGGAGTATTTTCAAAAGTGATGTGGATTGTAGTGGTGAGCAATGACTTGAGGGCCCATAGTTTAACAATGGATATGACATTGAACAGAGAGGAAGGGCAGAAGAAGGTTCATGTAGTCAACCCCATATATTGGAGAATTTTTTACGGGTTTCACCAAGTCTAGGATGGAGCCATTCTTAAAGAAAAGGCCTGGAAGTGATAGACATTGAAAGGAGACTTACACAGGAAAATGGACAGGTCAACTGCTTTCTGCTTGTATAGATCATAGAATTCCAACCCTGATCCGACCTCATCATTTATCAGATCTAGTTTTACCAACTAAAAAAAGGAAGAGAAAAGGCAGTTGATGGACTGATTTAAAGACTGATCACTTATGACAAGGGCATGATGATCCACGAAAGGAAGTTTCTCACCTTAAATAACATTCCAAAGAAACTCAAATTGGAACCTATGCGGAAATACAATAGAAAAAAAAATCATATCAAGTTTTTCAACGAGTTTCTCATATATCATCATATCATCCATGTACTTGTATTTTGCTTCTGTTATTAAGAAAAAGTATAGATATTACAAAAAATGCCATTTAACAATTTTAATGCCAATCACCTTTGAAACCTCCCTTGTTTGTCTAACAACAATTCTTGTGAATTTCATTGTTCGTCATGCTCAGATATAGAATCCAGTTAGATTGCCCAGTCAGCTATATTCAAAACTACATGTTCATAAAGGTTCAGTTGGAACCCTGCAATACCCTGGAAAAAAGAATGGAGAGGGCTGCATGAGAGATTCATACCAACAGCAAGTAAAAACACATTGTTGAAGAGACAAATACTCTTGAACCAAAGAAATGCACCTGAGCATAAGACCCAACAATCCTCTTTCATGTAGAACTTGAAACCACAACAAGAGCAAACATGTTCCTAGATATTGAAACCCCAATGCAACCTAAAACATTCACAATGAGGCTGTCTCCCATGATAGCCTAATCCGCTTCAAGTCTATGTAAATTTAAAGGATGATACCCTCTGAAACATCAGGAAGTTCATTATTTGACAGTTCATTGCCGTATAACTCATACTAGTTGGTAGATGATTCCCAAATACAGGGCAAAAGAAGCTCCTCCATAAAAGAAATTAGTTAAAGAAAGACCTCTATAGGAGCATAGGAAAATTCAAGCTGATGAAGTATCATAAACGCTAGAACAGGGACAGCAGTTACGTCAAGCTACAGATATGAGAAATTAATGGTCTCGAACAGCAACAAATCTGTTCTAAATGGAGCCCTTTTTGTAATGGTAATAAACAGCCTTGATTCAATCATGCCCTCTGAGGAATTTGTCTGATCTCACTTTATCATAACCCCACTTCAGGATGGAGGGCAAGATGAAGATGCTGAATTCAATAGCTCTCCACCAGCTACTGTATGTTAGTTATCCATTTTTAAATATTAACACATCAAAGTCAAAGATTGAACTCTTGAATACTTCTAGAGAGATTAAAAAAGCACTCTTTAGTCTTCTCATCTCCTCCTCCCCAAAACCTACTTATCAATTAGCATCAGCTCTCTTAAAATCTCCGTAGTGCCTGCATCTCCAGAACAGGAACCATTAATTAAAGATTCCCAACCCTCCAAATGGAACCTCATCTCCCTCTTCTCCATCTCTTCCAAAACAAAACATGCATCACTCAACTTTCCACGTTCACAGAGTCCAAAAAACAAACAACAAAAAGTTTCCAAGCGTGGACAATGATTACTAGTCAGCATCGCATTTAAAACCCTCAAACCTTTCTCAAAATTCCCAACCTTGCAAAACCCATCAACCATCATCCGATATGTTGCAGCATTCGGCACACAGCCTTCAACCTGCATTTTTACAAAGACCTTGTAAGCCTCCGAAGCTCTACCTTCTCTACATAAATAATTTATCAAGATATTGTATGTCACTACATCTGGCTTAAACCTTCTTCTCTTCATCTCAGCAAGCAAAGATTCTGCCTCCGCAATTTTCCCTCTCCTTCCAAGGTCACTCATCAAAACCCCAAAATTCACAAGACGTGGTTTACACCCTCGGTATTCCATATCAAACATCATCTTTCTTGCTTCATTATATTTCCCTGCAGAACACAAACATTCCATCAACAGGGCGTATGTGACTGCATTGGCGTGTTTCCCTTTCCGAGTCATGTCCTCAAATAGGGCTCTTGCCTTGTCCAGATCGCCTCTTCTACATAAAAAACCAATCAAACAATTGTAGGTTACTGCAGTAGGTTGGACTTCCCTCTCAAGCATTTCTTCAAACGCTTGGCAAGCTTGTTCCCATTCACCCTTCTCAGTGTGGCCCTTGATGATTATGTTAAACGAAACTGAATTAGGCCGAAAACCCATCCTAGATGAGCTATTAAAAATCTCTTTTGCATCAGCGAGGCGATCATTCTCAACAAGAACGTTGAGGAGGAAATTCAATGACTGCAACGTACGGGTGCAATTGAAAGACGTGATGCGATGAAAAAGGTCGATAGCCTTCTGGGGTAAATTGAACTTTCCATAGTGCTGAATTAAAGCTACAAAGAGTTTCTCTTGGCACCTCATATTGTTGTCTCGGATGTGATCAAGGAGGGTCTCAACTGCTTCGAAATGGCGAGAACGAGCGAATTTGTAGATGAGAGCAGAGTAGGAAGGATAGTCGTGCCTGAATCCCATTTGTTGGTATTCATGGAAGAGAGCGAGAGCATCATCTGGATGTTTGATTTCCTTGAGATGGGTAAGGAAGGGAATAGGTCTGCGGGGCTTTGGAGAGGTGGTTGGACGAGGAGGGCGTTTATGGCCATTTTTTTCTGTAGGCCTAGTCGAAGAACGGAAGGTTTGGTGTGGCCTTGCTGTTTTGATCGAATGACAATTCATGCATTTGCCGACCTGATTCAGTGCTTTTAGTCTTGAGAACATCATGCAGGAAGCACAAAACCAACGCTCATCGCTCCAGGGTGGACGACAGCATTATTTATACGTTAGGATAGATAAGTAGATTTGATGTGCTTTTTTTTTTAATCTTATCCTTCATATTCGTATTTATACAGGAAAATAGTCAGGACCTCGATGCACGCGCAAAATTGACGATAGAGGAATTTAAGATGGAGCTCTATGACATTTTCAATTAAATGGTGTCTATTTATTTTTCTTTTTTTTTTTTTTGGGATATGTCTAATTTATTCAATTACAATTTAATTCCTTTACCATAAAAAATCGCAATTTAAGTTGAGATTTATTGAGGGTGGTTAATTTCCTATTCTCTATATAAATTTGTATTATTTTTTTTATCTTAATGTTAATTTTTATTATTTTTTTGAAAAAGAGTTTTTTTATTAATCTTTATTGGTTTATTATTATTTTTATATTATTTCAAGGTAAAATTATAAAAAAAAGTCCTCATAAAATAATTCTATAAACCACCTTTATGTTTTGATCATAACAAAGGCATCTCCTATAGTTTTGAGAAAAAAAAGTGCAAATGCCTCCTTTCCCTTGGTTTTTCATAACAAAGATGTTGAAGTCTTATCATTGTTAATGCATTATCATACATAAGGTAAAAATGCTAAAGCAAAGTAAAATTAATGCATTACATCAACATTTTTTATTTGGATTGCAAACGAAAGCAAGGTATTTGCATCTTTTTCCAAAACAATAGGCGAGGTTTTGTTAAGGTCAAAACACTACAGAGTTTCATAGGATTGTTAGAAAACCCAAAAAGGTTTTTATAATTTTCCTTATTTTTAAATGGAATTTAAATTGATTTTTAAATAATTAAATTATATTTAAAATTAATATTTTTATTAATTTTTAAAATTAGTAAAAATTGAATTTATTTAAGTATATTAAGTTTTTATTAAATTTAAATTCCTTATGAAATTTATATAAATTTTTATTTTTCAGTGGAACTTAAGTTGGTTTTAAATTAATAAAATGTAATTATAAAACTAATAATTGTTTGATAATTTTGTCTTAGTTTTATATTAATTTTTTATTTATCTTATTCTTTTTATTAATTAGATTATTTTTATTTTGTTAATAAAAATATATTTATTAATAACAATAATTAATAATTATTTTTATTTTATTTAAGTAACTTACTAAATTAATTTCATTATATTTGATTAATTTTTATTGTTTTCAGCATATAAATGGATTATAATTTTGAATGGAAGTTGATTATTTAGCATAATAATATATCATTGAATATCTCAATTTCATTATAATTAATCTTTACTAATAATTACAATTTAATGCAAATACATCTAATATATATATAATTAAAGTTAAATTGAAATGAATATATATAAATAAAGTTAATGTATTTTATGCAATTTAATGGAATAATGGAAATGAGAGAGATTTAATGGCATGAATTATTGAAGGATAGAGTTAGTAGCATAATTAATGAGGTGAGATTATTAAAAGATTAATGGAAAAGAGAGAGAGAGAGAGAGAGAGAGAGAGAGAGTATGTGTGTGTGCTAATGGTGTATTAATGAGGAGTGTTAAAAGTCTTAAAAGTGATAGGTCACTTCAATTATTTTGTTCAATTTTAAGAGGGAAATTGTCCAAAACCCACCATCACTTTTTTTGAATTCTCTTAAACTCACCACAACTTTTCAAAACATCCAAAACTCACTATGTCATATGTATTTTATTTTCCAAAACTCACCTTCCATTAGTGCACCGTTAATGTTTCTTAACATAAATGGCCATGTCAGCATAAATAACACTTTTCATGACCAAATTACCCTTGAATGGCAAATTAGGGGAAAAGGGTCATTTAGGTTAGGGTTAGAACGAAACTCTCTCTCTCTCTCTCTCTCTCTGCTCTACTCTGCCTCTCTCGCTCAGATCTGGCCACCACACCATCTTCTCTCACTCAGATCTTGAAGGTAGTCACTACATCACCCTCTCTCTCACTTAGATCTGGCAGCCGCACCACCTACTCTCGCTCAGATCTTGAAAGTAGTCACTGCATCACCCTCTCCCTCGCTCAGATCTGGCAACTGCACCACCTTCTTTTGCTCAGATCTTGAAGGTAATCACTGCACCACCCTCTCTCTCTCGCTCAAATCTGGCCACCACACCACCTTCTCTCGCTCAAATCTTGAAGGTAGTTACTGCATCACCCTCTCTCTTGCTCAGATCTGGCCACCGCCTCACTCAGATCTTGAAGGTAATCATTGCATCACCCTCTCTCTCGCTCAGATCAAGCTGTCGTACCACCTTCTCTCGCTTAGATCTAGCCGACGCACCACCTTCTCCCTTGTTCTTGAAGGTAGTCACACCACCCTCTCTCTTGCTCAGATCTTGCCACCGCCACACCACCTTCTCTCTTGCTCAGATCTTGAAGAAGACAATCTACTGGTTTGAAGATTTGAAAGAAGACAATCACAAATTTCAAAGATTTTTATGTTTTGAAACATTTGCAATGTATTCTTTTGAATCTGGAATGTAAATCCCCATCGAGGGTTCTAAAAATTTATGCAAAAAATATTTTTGTAATTGTTTATCTGATAGTTTGAAATTTTGTTACAACAATCTTCGGATTCAATGTCTAATTTTTGTTTATTTTTTTGAAAAATTTTATCATTTTATTAGTTTGTTTGTAACTTTTGATTTTTATAAAATATATAATTAAAAAAACTTTTTTTTTTAATTTTTGTTTTTTAGTTGATATTTTTAAATTTTTATCATTTTATGTATTTTTGTGTAGGTTTTTATTATCTTTTTGAAAATTTTATTTACAATTTTTTACTTTTTTCTATAATATATAATTTTAAATTTTTATAATCTTATGTATATATTGCAATTTCCGTTTTCATCCAATCTTTATATTTTTCAAGTTTCTTTTGTCTTTTTTAGTTTTCAATTTTCTCTTTTTTTTGCATTTTTGGTGTTTTGTTATAATTTCCAATGTTTTTTTTCTAATTTTTTGTTTTTTACATTTTTCAATTTTCTACAATCTATAATTTTTTTTATATTTTTTGTTATTTATTTGCAATTTCTGTGTTTTTCTACATTTTTTATTTTCTGATTTTGTTTTCAATTTCTATAGTTTTTTATTTTATTTTTTTGTAATTTTTGTGTTTTTATGTATTTTATATTTGAAAATATTTTTTTGAATATTTTCCTTTTTTTCATGTTTTTGTAGTTAAAATATTAAAATATATAGGTATATATTTTATATTTTTTATGAAGGGTAAAATAGTAATGTGTTAACTCCCGTTAGTTTGTTTAACGTCAAGTTAGTAACATGGTGAGTTTTGGACGTTTTGAAAAGTTGTGGTGAGTTTAAGAGAATTCATAAAAAGTAATGGTGGGTTTTGGACAATTTCCCATTTTAAAATTAGAAAATTCAAAAAAAAAACAATTTGTCAAAAACTCACCATGAGTTTTTAGCACTTCTCTTAAACTCACCACAACTTTTCAAAATGTCTAAAACTCACCATGTCACTAACTTGACGTTAAAGAGACTAACGGCTGTTAATATATTACCATTTTAACCTTCACAGAAAATATAAAATATATACATATATTTTAATATTTAGACATGAAAAAAGGAAAAAGTTCAAAAATTATTTTCAAATATAAAATACATAAAAACACAGAAATTGAAAAGTATATAAAAAATTATAAAAAGTGCACACAAAATAAAAAAAAATATTTTCAAATTATAGAAACTATAGAAATTGAAAAACAAAATCAGAAAATAAAAAATTATAGAAAAAACACCAAAAATTATAGAAAAACAGAGAAATTGCAAATAAATAACAAAAAATACAGGAAATTTTGTAGATTGTAGAAAATAGAAAAATATAAAAAAACAGAAATTATAAACACTAAAAATGTAAAAAAAAATGAAAAATGAAAAAGACCCTTTTCCTCTAACTCACCATTCAAGGGTGATTTGGTCATAAAAATTGTTATTTATGCTGACCTGGACACCTCTATTAAGAAACATTAACGATGCACTAACGGAAGGTGAGTTTTGGAAAATAAAAACTTACTGACATGCTGAGTTTTAGACATTTTGAAAAGTTGTGGTGAGTTTAAGAGAAATGCTGAAAAATCATGGTGAGTTTTAGACAATTTCCCAAAAAAAAAAAAAAAAAAGATAGTTGCCTTTAAGAAGAAACCTAAAAAAAGATAAGTGACTTTGAGAATAAGCCACAAAGCAAAAAGTGTCAGCTTTGCACATTGCATTTTAATATATAGATATAGATTGCAATCGGATATTGAATAATATAAGTAAATTAAACTAAAGTGTTATTAATAAAATTAATTAAATATGATTTTGATACATTAATTCATGAACAAATTGAAATGAAAATGGCTTGAATGAAGCTTTAACGTATGATAATTTAGTAAAAATATGGCATTCAAACCTAGATATAATAGTACTAATATGTGTCTAATTTTTTTATATTTCTATTTGTTCAAAAATCATTATTATTTAATATGACAAATATAT
>NW_010729099.1:3801821-3845397 GCF_000365185.1 Nelumbo nucifera
TACAAGAGTCCTAATCAAAGGGAGTCTCCTTGCTGAATAGGGAGACTTCCAGTTCTATCTTGCTAAGGATAAGATAAGCTAATCCTAATCCGATAAGCTACTAACAAGATAAGATAAGAGCAATAGAATAAGATAAGAACAATAAGATAAGAACAAGCAAGATGATCTAATCTAATCTAGATAAGGCTGATGTTGCCAAACTAGGTAGGATGAGAATCATTGAATCACTGTTGCTGCTGGCGGTGGGTCAGGTGCCTGTTGCTACCGATGGCGACGGTACGTCTTCCCGAGGAATGCGTCCATAACAGAGTGTGTGGAGAGGTAGGGGGATCGGTTGGGTGGTTTTACCTTCATGGGGATCTACAGGGGGTGTTGTGACAATGTGGAAGAATGAGGTAGTTGTTGGGTTGGAGGAATTGATAGGACAATTATCAATTTCCTTGAAATTTAGGCAAGTGGAAGATGGCTTTGAGTGGGTGCTCACCCATGTGTATGGGCCAAATGATTACAGGGAAAGAAGGAAATTTTGGGAAGAACTAGCTGACATTAGGGATCTGTGGGATGGGCCTTGGTGTCTAGGAGGAGATTTCAACGTATGGAAGAAACTAACAGTCCTAGGCAGAGGCCCAATACAAGTATGAGGAGATTTAACCAGTTTATTGATGCTTTTGAATTAAAGGAAATCCCATTGCCTCAAAGATGTTATACATGGTCCAATCTCCAAGGCAACCCAATTTGCTCTAAGCTAGACAGGTTCCTGTTCTCAATTGATTGGGAAGAACATTGGGGAAATTTGAATTCTAGAGCACTCCCGAGGGTAACCTCTGATCATTGGCCTATTGTACTTTGTAAGGAGGTGAGAAATGCGGGCCCTACTCCTTTTAGATTTGAAAACATGTGGTTAGAGCACCCAGGGTTCATCAAGAAAGTAGAAGATTGGTGGGCAGAGAGCAATCCAACAGTGGAGTGGAATGGAATGAGGTTTCACAAAAAACTTCAATATCTAAAGGCAATGATCAAGGAATGGAACTTATTAGAGTTTGGGAGACTAGAGGAAAGGAAGCAAAGAGAGATCACACAAATTGAAGATCTGGATAGCAAAGAAGGGAATGGCAGCTTAACAAGAGAGGAAAAGGAGCAAAGATGGAATTTTCGTAAACAACTAAAAAACCATATTTTCCAAGAGGAAATAAGCTAGAGGCAGAAGTCGAGATGCAAATGGTTGAAAGAGGGGGACAAGAATACTAAGTTCTTCCATGCTTTGGCAAATGGTAGAAGGAGAAGAAATTCTATTTCCAGTTTGGAGATTGGAGGGGTAACAATTACAGGTCAAAGAGAAATTGCAGGAGGATTTGCAGATCATTTCAGGAATATATTCAGAAGGCCCCTAAATAATAGGGTGTGGCTGGAAGGTTTGGATTGGCCAACTTTGAGGAGAGAAGATAGGGAGTGGTTGGAAAAGAAATTTGAGTTGGAAGAAATTAAAGAGGCGGTCTTTTCAATGGATAGATCAAAGGCACCGGGCCCAGATGGTTTCACGATGGCTTTTTATCAAGATTGTTGGGTGATTCTAAAAGATGACCTCATGTCGGTGTTTGATGAATTCCATACCAAAGGAGTAATCAACCCTAGGCTAAACTCTGCCTTCATTGTTCTGATTCCCAAGAAAAGTGATGCAAGTCACCCAAACGACTATAGGCCAATTAGTCTTGTCAATAGCCTCTATAAGATCATTACCAAGGTCTTGTCCTTTAGAATTAGGAAGGTGCTCCCAGCAATTATAGCAAATAACCAAGGAGCCTTTGTCAAGGGAAGGCAGATAACATACCAGATTCTTGTAGCAAATGAGAGCCTAGAGGATTTCAAGAGATCCAGGAGAAGTGGGGTGGTATGCAAATTAGACTTGGAAAAGGCTTTTGGCATGGTTGATTGGTCTTTCCTATTAGAGGTGATGTTGAATTTTGGGTTTGGAGAAACTTGGTGTATATGGGTGATGGGTTGCATAAGGGATTGTCATTACTCTATTTTGGTAAACAGTGCAGTGGTGGACTATTTCCTAGCTCTGAGAGGGATTAGGCAAGGGGACCCTCTCTCCCCTTTTTTGTTTACTTTGGTTGCAGAAGTATTGGGGAGATTGATCTCCAAAGCAGATTCTAGGGAGCTAATAAGCGGATGGAGAGTTGGAAGAGACAATATACCACTTATACACCTTCAATTTGCAGATGACACAATTCTATTTTGTGAAGGAGGGGACATCAATAGGATTAGAAACCTAAAGCTCACCATACAACTCTTCGAGCAAATGTCAAACCTTAGAGTAAATTTTGAGAAGAGTTGTATAACTGGAGTCAATATGGGTGAGGGGGAGGTTTGTGAATGTGCAGACATTTTGGGGTGTGTAGTTTCCAATTGGCCCTTAAACTACCTTGGTTTACCATTGGGAGATAATCCTCAGAAAGGTGAATTTTGGGCCCCTGTTGTGGAGAGGTTGGAAAAAAGACTTGCCAACTGGATGAAGAATTATTTTATCTCTCGGTGGGAGGATCACTTTGATAAGGTCTAGTCTTGCCAACCTTCATGTCTATTTCCTTTCAGTTTTTAAGGTTCCGACTAAGGTGGCTAGTAGGCTAGAAAAACTAATGAGAGACTTTCTTTAGGAGCAAGGAGCGGAGAAGAAGGACCATACGGTTGGATGCGATGTGGTATGTAGATGCAAGAAGGATGGGGGTTTGGGAATTGGGAATATAAGGGTTAGGAACTTAACACTTGGGGAAATGGTTGTGGAGATTCTCATTGGAGAAAGAAAGACTGTGGGTTAAGATAGTGGAAGTATACATGGGCTGGCAGGCAATGGATGGGATAGGATCTTAGCAAGGACTACAAGAGCTTCTCCTTGGAAAGCTATTCAAGCCATCTTGCCCTTGTTCTATCCTTGGGTCAGGTATGAATTACACTCAGGTAACCTCGTTAAATTCTGGGAACATGTATGGGTTGGGAACTCCTCTTTGAAAGATCAATTTCCAAGCCTCTTTGCTATCTCTACCCTTAAAAATGAACCAATTTCTTCCTTTCTTGTTCCTTCTAATTCTCCTTTTGGGTTCGGTTGGAATTTGAACTTGAGAAGAGATGTTAGGGACATAGAGTTAGCCTGCATTTCAGCCTTACTATCCATTCTGGAAGGGATCTTCATTGAGCCATCGAAGTCAGATAGTAGAATATGGACACTCACTCCCTCGGGCTCCTATTCCTGTGCCTCTTTCTTCAAGGCCCTTCTATCCCCTTCTGTTGGAATGTCTTTTCCTGTTAAAGAAGTATGGTATCAACCTATTCCTCCAAAGGCTGGGTGCTTCTGTTGGGAAGCCTTTCTAGAAAGAGTTAATATAGGGGATCTACTTCAAAGAAAAACACCCATTAGTTGCTTGTCTCCTCACTGGTGTGTTCTTTGTAAATCTGATGATGAGTCTGGATATCACTTATTAATTTCTTGCTAGTTTGTTAAAGTCATTTGGGAATGGTTTACTTCTATGTTTGGTTGCAGGTGGAGTCCCCCTTCGGATGTGCAAAGCTTATTTACTTCCATGCCTAACGGGTTAACCAAAAGAGCCAAGATCATGTGGAGATGTGGTAGGGCTGCAGTGTGTTGGACTATTTGGGAGGAGAGAAATTTAAGGGTATTTTCTGATGAGGAGAGAAGCCTGGAAGTAATTCTGGAAACTATCCACATTAGGGTGATTCACTGGTTAAAAACTTTGGAGCTGTTTGCAGTGTTCTCAGTTGATGAGATGGCCAGAAAGTGGAAGGAGATTGCGGAGTTAGGCTCAATCAGGAAGACCTCAAATTCCTGCTGGACACCTCCACCTCAGGGATTTACCAAACTGAATTTTGATGGCAGCAGCATGGGTAATCCAGGGCCCTCCGGAGTTGGGGGAGTAATAAGGGATGAAAWTGGGAACCTGCTAGCTATGTATTCTGGTCCAATTGGGGTGGGTGATTCTCTGAGGGCTGAGATCCTAGGAGCTCTTGAAGGGATTCAAAAGGCTAAGGAAAYGAACTGTAAAAAACTGATCATAGAAGGTGATTCTGAAATTGTAGTAACTTGGCTAAAAGAGGACAGTTCTACACTCTGGAAATACAGCAACGAAAAGAGGAAATTCAAGTGGCTCACCAAGGATATTGAAATCCGTTGTACATGGATAGTGAGAAGTGCTAATGCACTAGCAGATGGTCTAGCTAGGCAAGGGGTGAACAGAAACTCAATGTTTTGGGCTGTTTTGTAATTGTTTCATGAATTCGGGTTTATAGGGTATCTAGGGGTTAAGATTTTTTAGCTCCTTACCTTGTAATTTAGCTTTTCCTTCTTATTAATAAAATTCACTGTTACTGATCAAAAAATAAATAAAGATTGCATTTCTGTTAAAAAAAATCTTCAGTCCCTTTCCAGTCAAACCGCCCATAAAACTGCCTAGGGAAGACCAAAAGCATTTCCCTCTCCTGCCCATTCCAGCAACTTTCCACACATGTAGGACAGCCTGAACAGAGGATGGTAGACATCCCTGATAAGATATGGCATCATAGAAGTGCATCCAAATTTTATATGTAAATCTGCAATGAAGAAAGAGATGATTGGAAGATTCGTCCTCCCCCATAGGGCATCTGTTAAGGTAACACCCTTCCTTAATAATATTTGCTTGGTTGGACACTTTTCCCAAGCCACCACCTAGGTGAAGAACTTCACTTTTGAGGGAGCAGCAGGTTTCCAAATAGTTTTACTAGGAAAAGATGAGATATTAGCTGAGACCAGGCCATAATAGCAGGATTTCACAGAAAATAGGTCGGACTAAGACCATTTCCAGCTTCTGGAATCTTGAGCTTGAAGATTTATCCTATGAGACTGAACCATGGCCAATAACTCTGTTGCCTGGGATAACCTCCAATATTTAAAGTTTCATCCATAATCTGGTGTCCAGGTAACAGACTCCCCTTCCACCACATAAGAATCTGCCACCCAAGCATCCCTTTACTAGCCAATATGAAAAGATCAGGGAACAGCTCACATAGTGGCCAAATTGCAGCTTATTCCCACACGTGTTTAAGATCTTGAGCACAGCTCTCCAAATGCTCTTTTGGTGGTGTAGGTCCACTCCAAACCTCCAGGGAAGGGAAAGGTGATTTATTAAGGACCCTAAAAAGGATTTATAAGACAAAGCTCCCAAGGGATTGAGTGCCTAAACTCTTGTTTTTTGAGAGAGAATAGGATAGCTGAGTTCCATTAGAAAAAGAGCAGTACATGAGTTGATGTACAACAGCAAAACAAAAAGAGCAAAGGCCACACAGGGTTACATAAAGAGGAATCTGTCACCAAACAAATAGTCCCTGTGCGCCCCAGATTTGGCTAGGGAATCAGCTAGTGAGTTTAGATTTCTAGGAATCCAAAACAGATTTGCAATCAAGAAAACCAGAATATCTCTAGCCTCATCCAGGTAGTGGGCCAGCCAGCCTCAAGGCGCCACGTTCCTTCTCTCTTAACCACTTGATAGTGTTTGTAAACTCTCTTTAAATGGTTAGGCTCAATAAGACCAAGTGTCTAGCAATGTGATGTGGATATATGTGAGAGTAGATAGAACCTCTGCTTTTGTAGAATCAGCAGTCCCAACCAGACCACTAAAAGCCCAACAGATAGTCTCATCCATTCCTCTGATCACTCCCCTCCAATTCCAGCTTCACCAGGATTACCTGAAGCACTTCATCAAAATTTAACACCAGCATCCCTTCTCTCAAACTTGGGCCTCATGGGAGGGTGAAGGCATGGGGGAGGAGAATAAAAACGTGTATCCCATTCCTGTTAAGATCACTAAAAGAGATACCTTTAAAGCCCCATTCGCTTTTCGGTAAGTTACATACCAGGTAAATATTTCCTAGGAAATACTTATCCAGGTAAGTGCATTTATCCATGTTCTTTTGCTTCCCAGGTAAATAAGGCAATGACCATTTTATCCATAACAAGCCATTATTAAAAGGGGCAATTTTGTTCCATCCAAGTTTTGGCAACTTTCCCCCTAGGTGGGAAAGTTATTTACCCACCTAGGAGATGGTATGACTTACCCGGGCAAGTGATACCCAGGGAAAGTAAATTTTCCGTGGACTCCACATAAATCTGAAAAAAAAAGAAAATTGGTTTCTTGCTCAGTGGGAACCAAAATCCCATTGACCAACTTTCCTCCCTCTCAAAATCCAAAAAACGAACGGACCCTAAAGGTCTCAGAGCTGGTTACCCACAAGTTACAACTGTGAGTTATGTAAGTGATCAAACCCTCCTGAGATCTAGCCTTCTTGTTAAAAATGTGATTATTACCCCACATCACCACATGGACAACTGTCTGTCAATATATCTTACCTCTCCTGCTAAATCCTGTACCATGCCACTGCCAAAGGAACTCCATAATATGGTCGGGAGACCCAGCTGTACCCTATAAGCTTAAGAAAGTGGTCCCAGATTTTTCTTGTTTCCTGACAATGGAGGAGGTAATTGGCTGATTTCCCATCGTGGATAAAACACAGGCATGAGGGGAGATGCTAAGAGGAAAATTTGATTGAAGTGATCAATAAGTTGAATAGCTTCCTCACTTTCTACCTCCCCAAGATTCCTTCTAAGGCCAAAGTCCCAAGAGAAACTAGAGGAAGAGAAAGTCAAAAGTTCCAAATAATTTTGTTTTTGTTAGGTGATAGGGCATAATGTTGTAGGATATTGCTGAGAATGGGGTTTGTCACCCACATGGTTTTTCATGGATGAATGTGCTGAGAGCTGATCACAAAAGCATCTATAATTATTAAGTCTACATCCAATATTCATAGGTCCAAAAGAAATCCTAAATCAAATTATAGCCAATTGGTTTAATTTGGAAGCACTCTATTGGATAAGATTTAGTGAAATATACAAACTTAAGTATATAATTGAGTCAGTGACTACACAAGCAACAGATGAGATGAAGCTGATCTTACTGTATCACATCTAAAATTTACATTCTAAGTCATCACAACATCAAAGAGTGGAAGATCTGTTCAAGCTTATTTTGATAAGGGTGATCCATTGGGCTCTGGTCTGTAAGGAGTTCAAGGGTGTATCCCTAGATGATCTCTCAAGGGCTTGGCAAGTTATTGCTGATTTCAGGAAAGAAACACAGGCAGGGTGGTCAGCTGGTGCACTCTAGCAGTGGGCTATGTTAAACTAAATTTTGATGGCTGTAGCCTCAGTAACCCAGGAGCTTCAGGTACTGGTGGTGTAATCAGCGATTTTACTGGAAGGAGAACAGAAGAAGGAAAAAATCTCTCCCCTAAAGCTTGCAGAAAGAATCGTTCATCCAGCCCCCTGTCACCTCAAAGAGTGCTGGCGGGAACCTTACCAGTTCAGGAAGTCGGAGAAGGGGAAGGGGCATAAAGTAGAAGAAATGAAGGCCATCCGATCTCTTTGCCAAAGGATGGCCAGGATGTAGGAGAAGAAACAAAGACCGAGGGAAGCTTTCAAATTTTGAAGTGTGGGGGGGAAGGAGGGATAGCTGTCGAGAAACTAAAAGAATTGATCAAAGTTTGCTTGGCAGAGTTACAAGTGGCTACTTCAGGACTACAGATGGAGGAAGGGGACGCAAGGGAGAAAGTAGGGGAGAAAACCCAGACTTCAGTTGGGTCAGGGCTGCAGGTAATTGACACACAGGCCCAGGTGACAAAACCTGATTACCCATTCGACCCGGATGAGATCTGAGAAACAACCTGTTGGTCCCTCAACTTTGGCTCTCCCATGCTGAACCCGGTCCCGTCTGATCTAAACTGGACCAATTAAACACCAGCCTTAGACATGGATCACCGTTCGTCATCTCAAACTCCAGTTTCCAATTTTCTGTATGCGGAGGAAAGAAGTTCAAGAGACAGCGCTGGATATCCTTTGAATCTTCACCGGGGACAGCCGTTGACACGCTAGGCGGTTTTGATGGTTCAAACGGAGAGTCAGAACTTCTCCCTAGCATGGCTGGATCAAGAAATTCTGGAGGTGACGCCGATAGCAGTAATTTAAAACACAGAAGACAAAGAAAAGATGAGCGCCTCCTGGCTATCGAAATCAAACCTAGGGAATCAGCAGTGCTTTAATGGAGATTTGAGGACGTCGGGGAACTCCACATCACTGATGTCAATCAATAAAGGTATGTCAGCTAAAACCCTCTCTTCCTCTTCTTCCTGGGTGACTTCGAAACTATTGGGTTTGGGAAAGTTTTTGGGGATTTCTCTGGAAGGATTGGAGATGGAAACCATCAAATATCTAGGAGTGGAACAGAGGATTCTTTTTGAAAGAGGTAAACTTGCGGCTAGAAAAGGACGGGGGCTTCTTTAAAGAAAAACAAAGAGTTGATGAGGTTGACCTGGGGTCTAAATGATAAGGTAGGGAGTAGTGGTGGGGCTTTGAGGAGTCACAAATAGTAGTTTGGAGAAGGAGTGGTTCTCCCATTTTTTCTCTCATTATTTTATGGAATTAAAAACTCTATCTTGGAATGTTAGGGGCCTAGGGTCAGGAAGAAGAAGGTTGGTGGTGAGTGATACTCTTAGAAGATCGAAATCTCAATTTGTGCTTCTGCAAGAAACTAGATTGGAAGCTTTGGATGCAGGTGTAGTGTAGTCAGGAGTATTTGGGGGGATGGTCAAGTATGGATCATGTGCTAGAGAAAATGAATTTTGGTCAAAAATGGAGGAATTGGACCAAAGTATGTGTTTCCTCTCCCAAATTCTCAGTCTTGATAAATGCCCAGTCTGCAGGGTTTTTTTAAAGTTCTAGGGACCTTAAGGTTAGACAGTATATGCCCAAAGCTACAATTGGACTAATGTACATGAACATTTATTTGTGAATGAATAAAGTACATTATTTTTCATGTTGATATTGGTATGGTTTCTGTAAATTACCCCTTAAACTGAACACTTATGAGACTTGTGTTAGTTTAGGATGTTCTCAACCATTGGATAGACTTTGGGAGTTTATCCTACCAAGGATGACACTTGTGTGCTGCCAAATAGTTTGAGTGGCTTGTTTCAATTGCTAGGGTTAGACCCCAAGCACAGGCAATGTGTGTTTGGAAGAAACACTGAACCCAGACCAATTTCCTGTTATGCCCTGGACCTTGGAGATAGATGGGCAAAACTAGAAAGTTACACATAACCCCAGACTTAATTATGGTATTGCACTAGGTGTTGGACTGGGCTATCTTTGATGTGCCAATTAGTGAGATTCATCAAGGGTCAACACTTGGGCATGTTGGGGCAATTTGGAAATTCACCAGTGTGGGTGATCATAGTGATAGGATCAGCCCCTTTGTCGAACAAAGTGAATATCAAGGTTTACACTCTCTCTGATGGAAAACCTAAATTGTAGGCAATGGATTTCAACTGTATTTGAAATCTGTTTTTGCAAAATGTATTTATATGTTACATACTACTATTTTATGAAAAAGGTTTGCAAAAGGTTTTAATCCCATGATCCATCAAAGAAAAGAGTGTAGCACTGCACCTTGCAGCCACAGGAGAGAGGTCCTTCCGTGTTAAGCAATGTTGTGATCATTATGAGCCGAGAGGTTAAGTGTAAGAGACCATTACAGGGCTGATTACCTTATGGGCTTTATCTCAATTAAGTCATTCCTTGGATTTTCATAAGGTGGCTGAATCAAAGGATCATTTAGGTGTAAATGTTGGGCCTAGACTAAGGTCATGTTGATTGGCTCAAGGGTTCACTGCTTTGAGAAATGAATTCGGCCTAACCTCTTTTAAAGGTGGGGCCGGACCCTTATGGACTTGAGGGAGACCTTTGTGGGGACCACTCCATACAATATCAGGCCTAAAGTGGACATGCAACACCTAGGGTCGTGAGCCTTTGAAGAAAATGGGCCAAAGGCCCAAAATTAATAAGATTAATTAAGTTGTCACATGACAACTTAAGTTGACATATGCTCTATGTCGAATCTCGATTTGGTATTGGGTATGGAGCACTTATCCTCTTAAGAGGATAATGTTTAATTGTTAAAAGAGTCCAGATCTAATTCAGATTTGGATAATCTCCTAATTAGATTAGGAGAGTGCTCCATTAAGAGATAAAAGAAGAAGAGTGTGAATTCGAGTTAGACACCTCTCTCTCTCTTATTCTCCCTTTTCTCTCTTGTCTCCCAAGAAACCCTAAAATGACCTAGGCTTTCAAGAACTGATTTTGATCAGTTTTCTTTTTTGTTTTTGCAAGAAAAACTCAAAAGAATTTCAGGCTCAATCACCCCACTCAATCCAAACAAGTTGGACAACAGATTTATTGAAAACAAGTGTTGCTGAATCGGTTCTCTGTACACTGCGCCATCTTCAATTGGTGAACGGTTTTGGGACTAATATTGGGCATGAACTACCCACCTTGGGAGCTGCAATTTGTGGTCTCCGTATCAGGTATAATCTCTTTTCTCTTTGGTTTCAAATTTGGTCCGTTTCAATGCAAGAATGATCCTGAAATTTCAGATTTCAATTTATCGGGAAATCGGTTCCCGAGAAGGTTAGAAAAATTTTTGAAATTTCGGCTAGCTATCTTGCATGGTTCGGCCATCCATCTAATGGATTCTAACCCTATTCCAACAAGGCAGGGTGACCCTCTATCACCTCTACTCTTCATTTACCTAATGGAACTTCTGTCCAAATTCTCCCTTAAGGCTGCGGCTAATGGGCTTTGGGAAGGTTTTGCTATAGCCCCGGAAGCAGAAAAAGTCTATGTTGTGGTTTTCTGATGATACCCTCTGTTTCCTTGATGCCTCAACTGATCAGTTGGAGCTATTACTTGGAATTCTGTGCTGGTTTGAAGTGGTTTCAGGTCTTAAAGTAAACCTTCACAAAAGCAACATCATTCCAGTGGGCCCTGTTCCAAATCTAGAAAACTGTGCAAGGTTGATGGCTTGCCAGGTGGATTTCTTTCCTATGAAGTATCTAGGCCTTCCCCAAAGGGCAAAGTGTTTTTCTTCTGCTATCTGGGATCCAGTCATTGAGAGAGTGGAGAAAAAACTAGCCTCTTGGAAGGCTAAATATTTGTCCATTGGAGGTAGAGTGACCCTTATCAAAAGTACACTGACTAATCTCCCTACTTACTTCCTGTCCCTCTTTCACATTCCAGCCAAAGTAGTGAAAAAGCTTGAGACATGCAGAGGAATTTTCTCTGGAGGAAATGGGAAGAAGAGAGGAAAACGCATCTTGTGAAATGGGACCAAGTCTGTTTGCATAGAGAGGGGGGTTCTAGGCCTAAGAAGGTTGAAGGTGGTAAATTCTGCTCTACTGAGCAAATGGTGCTGGAGGTTTGCTTCAGAAAGAAATTCTTGGCGGAGGATCTTAATTGCCTCTAAAAATGGGGTGGATTGGGGAAACTGGAAATCACAGGATCCGTTCTCAAACTGGGGTTGATCAGTTTGGAAAGGTATTCTCAAATGTCTACCTTTGATGTATGAAGGTGTGAGAATTAAGGTGGGTAAAGGGGACAGGCTGAAATTTTAGAAAGACCCTTGGTGTTTGGACAGACCTTTAGCTGAGGCATTTCCCCTTCTTTTTCAATGTGCAGCAAATCAAGAAGTTTCAGTGGCAGATTCATATACTCTCTCCAACAATACAGTGGTCTGAAACCCTCAGTTCAGAAGAGACCTTTTTGTTTGGGAAATAGATAGGGTGTTGGAGCTGTTGCATCTGTTACAGGATCAGATTATAGACACTAAAGTGAAGATGAGTGGAGCTGGACCTGGAGTAGGGATGGCTGTTTCTCAGTTAGATCCTTCACTTCTAAGCTCAGTAGAACAGGTGGTGTTGACTTTCCCTGTTATCAAGTGTGGAACCCTAGTTCTCTCTCTAAGTCCAACTTCCTTGTGTGGACAATGGTGCTGAACAAATGCCTCTCTAAAATCAACTTGGATAGGAGGGGTCTTCATCTCTCTTCCCTGCTGTGTGGTCTGTGTGGTCTATTGCCTGAATCCACAGACCACCTGTGTATCCACTGCCCTATCTCCTCCAGAGTATGGGATCATTTTTCTTAGGGCTATTGGTCTTTGCTGGGTCATGCCAATTTCAGTCAAAGACCTGCTGTTCTGTTGGGAGATTCCAGGCCTGAAGAAAAAAGGAAAATTAATATGAAAGACAATTTCTGCAGCTGTTCTTTGGGTAATCTGGTCAAAAAGGAACAGGAGAGTCTTTTGCAACGAGACAAAGAGCACTGATGAGGTAGTGCAGCAGGTGGTTAGCAAGCTGATCTCCTGGGTGTCTGTAACTCCTGACTTTAAGAACCTGAATGTGCCTGAGTTGTTTAGATCTAAGTCCATTTCGGATCTGTAACTTGGCCTTGTGCTCTGTCTAGTCCTTAAGTGGCTAGCTCTCCTGTTGTAATTTGTTCAAGCTGAATTAATAAAATCTTACTTTACCTTTCAAAAAGAAAAAATTGTTATGCTTGAAAGACACAAGAAATGTTGAAGTAGAAGGGAATTGTCAAACCATTATTTTTTGGATGAGAAGGCAGGACAGAGTACCTTGGAAGTTCAGGCCTTTGGTGAGACAGGCACATTCCTTGGCTTGCTTCTTGAACAGCTCATTCAATTGGGAGCCTAGATGTTCTAATGATCTAGATGACTCTCTACATAGATCAAGGGTGGTCTAAAATCAGCTGGAATAGGGCTGCCCAGGGTCGGGCTGTAATCTATAACTTCTTCATGCTTGGTTATTTACTTGTACTGGTTGCTTCTTGTTTTTTCTTTGAGCAGCCGGGTTTCCTCTTGTTTAATAAAAATTATTGTTGCTTATAAAAAAATCCTTGAAAACATGGACATAAAAGTGACAAGGAAAAATGGATAAAGAATATGGCACAACACCAAGCTTCAGTCTAAATGCAAAATTGGACAAAACTAGGATTGTTACATTTCAATTTAAGAAGAATTTGGCATGCATATTCAAAAATGCCAACAGTGGAGAAAGAATGGCAAATATAAAATGTTGACAATGACCCATCAGCCAATGCTGATCTCAGCAAGGCTCTTGTGAGGGGTTATTTGTATGTGGACCTAACATCTGGACTTTTTGCACCAAGTGACCAATCTCAGGATTGAACCTACTATCTCATGCTTGTTGGCGACAGATTTTACCAGTGTACCAGGCAATGGGCACAATACTGAGAACAAATGAGAACATCCTAATTTCCATGGTATCAAAATAAAAATTTTCACGTTCATAAGCAAATAATAAAAGAAATGGACAAATTAAGAACTCCAATTACTAACCAACTGTAACATTAGCCACTAAACCAGCTAACTAGACCTTAGCATCTAAACATTTCATTTAGATGGGTTCCAATGTCTGCTAGCCCAATTGCCAGCAAACTCTATTTGACTGTTTGGAAATGGCAATGTTGTTCTTTGTGCAAGTTGTCCAGGCTCATTTTCAGCTCTTTTGTATATTTTGGAGGGTTATTTGGTCGTGGATAAATGTAGGAATTGAAGCCTTTTGTAATCCTGTTTTCCTCGATCCATTAAAAACTCTTTGCCCTTTTTTCTATTGGAAGGATGAGGATATAATCTTTAGCCATTGCAAATATAGCATAGACACACTTGTTGGCTCCATATATTCTTATCAGATCAATCCTACAATTATTCACATTCATGTTAAAGGTAAAACGATTCTC
Source organism: Nelumbo nucifera (assembly GCF_000365185.1). The sequence continues at coordinate 3,815,527 of NW_010729099.1, forward strand.
ATATCAAATTCTCAATTTTATCTACCATTTTGAATAACTTTTTCATCATCCATTTCTTATCCCAACTATATAGGGTTGACTACATGAATCTTGTTTCACCAACCCGTTCCATTCAATGCCATCCACTGTTAAATTATTAGTGCTTAAATCATTTCATACTACTTCTACCCATGTCCTTTTTGGTCTACCTCTAGCCATTCTAGCCCCTTTAACTTGTAACAAATCACTTCTTCTAACTGGTTCCGTTGACAGTCTTCTATACACATGACCAAACCATCATAATCTACTTTCTCTCATTTAATCACCTAATGGAGCTACTCCTAGGTTCCTACGGATGACTTCATTCTTGATCCTATCCTTTCTCATTTTTTCCACTCATTATTCATCCTAGCATTTGCATTTCTGCCACATTCATTTTTTGGACATGTTGTTTCTTGACTGGCTAGCACTCTACTCCATACAGCATAGTTGGCCTTACACTATTTAATAAGATTTTTCTTTTAATCTAAGTGGTATTCACCCATCACATAAAAGTTCAAATGCACCCCTCCATTTGCCCATCCTACTCTAATTCTTTGGGTACCATCCTCCTCAATCTCTCCCTTGTTATGAATTATTGAACCAAGGTACCGGAAATGGCCACACTGAGTGATCTCTTGGTCTCCAATCCTAAGTGTATCCTGATTTACACTCCTATTATTACTAAAATCATGTGTTATATACTCTGTTTTAGTCCATAAGCTTAATTATGCATTTAATGCTTCGTTAGTTTCATCAATCAAAACAATGACATCTGCAAAACAAGGGGTTTTTCATTTCACGTATCCTGATTTACACTCCTATTATTACTAAAATCACATGCCATATACTCTGTTTTAGTCCATAAGATTAATTTTGCACTTAATGCTTCATTAGCTTCATCAATCAAAATAATGTCATCTGCAAAACAAGAGGTTTTTCATTTCACGTATCTCACAAGTCACAACAAACCATTTCTTGCTAACAAAAATCATTAAGGCTATGTTTGGTTTGAAGGAAAAGGTAGGGAAAGGAAGGGAAAGACAGGGAAACCAATAAAAGATTTGTAAAGGTATCTCTACCTTTCCTTTCCTTTCCCTACATTTTCCTTCAAACCAAACATAGCCTAAGTGTCTACCACCAGGGGCAAAATAAATAAACAAACAAATGAATGAGCTAATATTTTTAAGGGACAAAGCAACTCAAAATATGGCAGCAAACTAAAATTCAATCCTACTCTGTTCAAATTTCTTCTAGTGTCATTATAACAATTCAGAAATCTTATCAATGAAAGACTTTGCTCGTGATGGAAAATCACAGTAATAAGAGGCAGGTTAAGACTAACAGTTCCATAGTGCCTCCAGCGTTGGTATGTTTCAGAGCCTCATTGAAGTCCTGCTCGTGCATGTATATGATCCCCGCAATCAGCCGTAGTGTAGGGTTGCTTCCAATAGCAGCATCTCCTAACAATTCTTGGAGACTCGAAATTGTAGATTCCTGTACAATTCGTAACCAAAATAAACCATCTAGTATTCCATTTTAAATGCCTTAGTCCATCATAATATGAAAAAGAGATATGGATCAAAGTTGCAAACCCCGAAGCTCTAGATTCGATAAATAACAGTAACTATAATAAAGAAAAATGAGTGAAAAGAAGGATCTGAATTCCAGTCACGAAGAAATTCAGAAAACGAGAATCTACGATTCAAATATCTAAGAATCGAGATCTTCTCTGGTCCAGTCGAATCACCAAGACATCTCGGAATCCCTAGATTTTGAATATCAGGTGGATCGAGTGAAGGAATCAACCTTGTTATCAGCACCAGATAAATATAAGGCAAGCAATTTGACCGCCTGGAGAGGAGTAGGAGCCGATGAGTCAATTTCATTGATCACGAGCTGCAAAGACAGAGCAAAACATGAAAATGGAGAAATACTAATATATTCAACCTCGAAAATCAACGAATTCCGAAGAGATCTCAATGTCTTCAGCACAAAGCAGAGAGATAACCTGATAACTCCCGAGGGCAATGTAAGATCTGTAAACGAGGCAATCTCTCTCGACTGCGTCATCTGTAGGGAGATTGGGAATATCACTGTTATTAATGGCAGCCTGGTAAGCTCCCAAGTAGAAGTTGTTTCGGAGACCAAACAGATGGTCTGGAGCCGCCATGGCCGCTTTTCTCTGTGGACTGTAGTAGATCTGAACACTCGCGCAGAGAGAGAGAGGGAGAGAGGGAGAGATGGAGGAATTTCGGCTGGAGACTGCAATGTGTTGCGAGAGAGTTTCGGCAAGCATAAAAAACGGGTATTGCCTTCAAAAAAAAACGGGTATTGTGGCAAAAAATATGGCTTTCGGCTGTAGTGGCGTGTTGGATTTGGACGGGCCGAAGCGCAGCCAGACTGAATCAGCCCCCCACAATGTCTCACAGCACATCCCCGTCGTGTATTGGGAACATCTCCCAATGTCATTCTGGATATTATCATCGGGAGATGTTACTAATACACAGCGGGAATGTGCTGTGGGACATTGTGGGGGGCAATCTTGTGGGGGCTGTTCTGGCCTTACACAGTGGGCCTACTCGGATAGCCCATGAAAGTTCGAAGAGGCTAACTCTTGGTTGCCGGTCAGAATCAGTTAGGGATGCAAACGGATCGGATCGATTCGAATAGGGTATAATCAATCCAATACAGTTTATGTCAGATTCGATCAGTCCGATAGGCCTCGATTTGAATTCAAATCCTATTGGTAAGTTAGATCTTCATATTTGATTCGATCTGATTTGTTTTTCTAAAAATTAATAAATTATTAAAAAATAAAATATACTAATTTAAATAAAGAAAAAATAAAAATACAAGTATCTTTAATACATATGCATGTTTTTATATAAATTTATAAAAATATAATATGAAAAAATATATTGATAAATAAATAAATAACATATATATGTATTATATATATTTATAGTTATAAATATATAATATAAATCGGATCGGATCTTCTCAGATCACATAGGGGTGATTTGAATCCGATCTGAATATTTTTTATTGGATCATATTGTCCAATTCGATCCAAAGATCCAAATAGGAGTGATCCGATTTCGACCAAATAGGATCGGATCAGACCCATTTGCACCCCTATAGTCAATCATTTGTACTTTTTGAAGGGTTGTCCACTTCAGCCTCTATGAATAGCTTATTCAAAGCACTTCAAAACAGTTGAACCAGCTGAATCTTGAGCTCAGCCATCCAAATGTGCCCCGGGAAGGACTTTGACCTAGTAGCTGCTTATATCTAGGGAAATTTATGGCCTCATAAAATTTTGTGGATTGTTTAAATTCTCCCGCTATTCCCATATATACAAACACACAAAATTTTCAGCTACATCCACATCATCATCATCAGCCATGTCTTGGGTTAGGTAACTTTCCATAAGAGTTTAGTAAAAGTTCTAGTGTTGGTTGCCAACCTGAAGCACCCTCCTCTTTTATTTGAGCTTTGTAACACAAGCTCACACTAGCAGAGTTTTACATTGACATCTAATCCAATTATTAAACCAATGGATCTGAATCCAATTCAAAATCTGGTTAGTTGTTCAAATATATAATAAAGTAGTTGGGACCGTGCAATGCATGGGTTTTACTAAGACAAATTTAAAGAATGAACTTTATGACATTTTCAATTAAAATGATGCTCATCTGAGTCCAATTCAAGCATTTTTGGGTTATGTCTAGTTTATTCAATCACAATTCAAGTTGCATTTTAGTGAGAGTGGTTAATTTCTTATTTTCTAAATAAATTTGTATTACTTTTTGCATCTTAATCCTAAATTTCAATCACAATTCCATTGCTAAATTTTTGTATTATTTTTAGGAATACTTTAGTATTTTTGTTTGTAATGCTCAGTTTGGAAGGAGTACAAATGTAAATATGTACAATGCAAATACATATAAAATAATACAAAATACAAGGTTTTGCACTCTACATATTTGTATTTGTACTCCTTCCAAACTAAGCCTAATTATTTTTGAATAAATTTGGTTAAGGGTAAATTTTGTATTTAAAGAAAATTAATGCATTACATCAACATTTTTTATTTCGAATGTTAATGGAAGGAAAGTATTTGCACCTTTTTTCAAAACAATATGGGAGGTTTTTATTGAGGTCAAAACTTATATAGGGGAGGTTCAAAGGATTGTTAGAAAACCCACGGAGGTTTTTATAATTGTTCCTAATTTTAAATAGAATTTAAGTTGGGTTTAAATTAATTAAACTATATGTAAGGTTAATAATCTTTATTAATTTTTTCTTTTTATTAATCCTTACTAGATTTAATTAATTATAATAAATTTTTACTTTTCAATGGAATTTATGTTTGTTGGTAAAAATTAATTATAAAACTAATAACTGTTAGATAATTATGTATTAATTTTATATTAATTTTAAATGGATATTGGTTTTTAATTTATCTTATTACGTTTTATTAGTTTATTTGTTTTTTATAATTTTAATAAAAATGTTTTATTAATAATAATAATTAATAATTATTTTTATCTTATATAATGAAAATGCTTTTATCAATAATAAATTATTTTTATTAATATTAATTCTTATTATTTCAAATGGAATATAAATGCATTATAAATTTTATGATGTTTTATTCAATGTTTTTTAATTCATTGTTGACTTAGATGGTTGAATCATTTGAACCATCACTCGGCCCTATTTCTAATTTTGGGTTTCCTAAAACCTACTGCTTTGTCCAAAACCATTGATTTGGTCAAAACCCATTCAACCTGGGTGGTTGAACCATTGATCCTTTTGATCTAGTCATTAGTTCATGGGTTACAATGTATAATATATTGAAAACTTCTGGAGGACTTAACTTTTTGATCAATTACTTGATTGGGGGAATCTTTTTTTTTATTTTGGATAACTTTTCATGATCTTTGCAACCCCACTATACAAAAAAAGAAAGAAAAACTCATTTTGTGGTCTCAAATTTTAAATTCTGGCTCTTTTATTTATATAAAATTAAAAACTAAAATAAAAAGTACAAATTGAACTTAAAATAATATATACATGCACAAAATGTAATTATATTGTATCATATTATACATATATAGATGGGTGATGTCTTATGGTTTGATTTGTCTTGCATGGACAATTGAACTATTGACCCGTGACCTAGAGGCAAAAAACTATATATTTAGCTTCCATGTCAAATTTTAAAACACTGATATTATTTGTTGAGTGAAGTATATAATATTTATTCTAAAATATAAATTAATTAATTAATTAGCTTAACTTAAAAATTAATTATCTTTTAAATTGAAGTAGATTATTTATCTCAATAATATGTCATTGAATATCTCCATTTCAATATAATTATTTGTGTTGATAATTATAATTTAATATAAATATATCTAATGTATATAAAATTATAGTTAAATTGAAATGGCTATAGATATAGATAAAGTTAGTGAATTTTAGTCAATTTAATGGAGTAATAAAGAGGAGAGAGAATTAATGGCATGAGTTATTGAAGGAAAGAGTTAATGGCATAATCAATGGACATAATGAAAAAGAGGAGAAAGAATTAATGAGAGGAGATAAATGTCTAAAAGCTTATTGGCCACTTTAGTTATTTTTTCAATTATAAAATGATAAAAAAATTAAAAAACAAAAATAAAACAGATAAGTGCTTCCAAAAAACAACAAAAAAAAAAGATAATTGCCCCTCAAAAATAGCCATAAAGCTGGAAAGTGCCGGTTTGGCACATTCCATTTAAATATATAGATATAGATGCATATAAATATAAAAGATTAAATTTATCTACTATAAACTTTATATAATATTTATATGCATACATAATTATATTATATATATACATAAAATACTAAGTATTAATTAGAATAGGATTTTAATTGGATTTTATGGGGCTAAATCCACATCCAATGTGATTATTAATCGAATGCAAGTTTTATCATCCAAATCCAATCCAAGATAATTGGGATTTTTAGAGTCCATTAACAACCCCAACTTTTCTTGAAGCTTCTTCAAAACTAGGGAAGGCGATTTTCTTCATCCCCACCGGGTACTCGACCACCTTGACCCGATGGATCGGAGATGGAGATTGATTTGGTAGGGCAGGACGGGGATGGGGATTAATAGGGACCCTAACCGAGGTCGAGGTTCAGGATGGGGAATGAAGTCCCCACTCTGCCCCGACAAAGGTTGAGGTCAGGGATGGGGAATGAAGTCCCTGCCCTGCCCCGACCCTGATACACACACACACATAAACTAGTGGAGCCCTGTGCAATGCACGGGAAAGTCTGATATCCAATATGAAGACAAAGGGATTGAATGGAAATATAAATCTTAGATCATTTGTTGAAGGAAAAATGAAGATGCAAGAGAGAAATGGTTAATTTCTAGTAATTACTGATAATTTTAGTAATTTTCAATAATTTTTTTATAATTTATATTAATTGTCTACAATTTATGAGAATCATTGCTTTATTGAAGATTCTATAGCTTTCTAAAATTTATGGCAATTCATGGGATTCTGGTAATTATCTATAATTTTTAGTTAGCTAAAGGTCATCAATAACTACAGCATTTTTAACAATTGTTAATAGTAAATCAATGATAATTTAAAAGAGTGTCCAATAATTACTAATAACTCTTGAGAATTTCTGGAAATTTTGGTTAATTTCTGGTAATTTTCAATAATTTATGAGAATTTCATATTAACAGTAAATGACTAAATACTAATAATGAATTGGAATTTTTAATAATTGCATATACTTTATGATATTTTCAGTAATTAACGATAAATTATACTAATTTTTTATAATTTATGGAACTTAATTACTATTTCGTTGAAAATTCTATAATTTTTTTTTGCAATTCTTGATAATTTTCTATAATTTCTATTAATTCTTTGTAGTTTTCAATAATTAATGATAATTTCTGGTATTTTTTCATAATTAATTATAAATTATGGTAATTTTCTGTAGTTATGAGAATTACTGTTTTATTGCAACTTCTTTAATTTTCTATAATTTATGAGGATTACTATTTTATTGAGGATTCAATAATCTTCTATTATTTCTGGTATTTCTTGGTAAATTTCTATACATTTCAATACTTTTTGTAAATTTTCTATAATTTCTAATAATTCTAGACAATTCTATAAATTTCAAGAATTTCTGCTATTTCCAACAATTTGGTTAGGTAGAATCGAAATTTGAGGGAGTGGCCATTCCCTCCCCCTACATTAGTAATGAGATTTACATTCCAGTTTATTTAAATTCCAATTTCAATTCTCATATGAACCAAATAGGCAAGGGAAATAGACCATTCTGATTCCAATTTCAAGGGATTTAAATTTATTCCAATTCTGATTGTGAACCAAATTGATCCTAAGTGTTTTTAACTTCAACATAATTTACAATAGCAGTAGGGTTCAGGGTGGGGATCATACTCCCTGTCTGCATTGGTGGCTTGAATCCTCAAAATTTTAAAATTAAAATTATTTTTAGAAAATAGGTTTTATTAAAATAAGAGATCTTTTAAATATGATTACATTTTAAATATATTTGATATATATATATATATATACATATATATATATATATAATGTAAATAATATCATAAATAATATTTTATTTAATATATATTCGGGGTAGGGGTAGGAAAAGAATTCATTCTCCATCCCCATCCTCGATTGGGTATCACTATCAATTCCCACCCTTGCCACCATCCTCACCAAGGCAATCTCCGTCCTCGACCCCATCAAGTGAGGGAAGTGAGGTACCCAACAGGGACAGGGAAAATTGCCACCCTTAGGCCCCGTGTGATGCATGAACATTTTTAAACAAAATCCATGTTCAAGGACCCTTGTTTGAAATTAAATATAAAAAACAAAAAAAATAATAATATTATATTTCATAATTATTTAACAATTAATTAGAAATAAACACTAAAGTATTTAATAATTATCAATATATTATTTAATAATTATTATTTTCTAATAATTTTTAGAAATTATTGACTTTAATAAGAATATTTTAATAACAATAATGTGTTAACAATATTTAATATTTATCAATAATAGTAATTTAATTATTGAATATTATAATTAATAATAACAATGATTTATTTAAGAAATTAATAATTATTAATTTATTCCGAAATTAACAACTTATTAATAGTCATTATTTATTTATAAGTAATATGCATGACTAAATTGGTTCATGTAACATGTGTGGTTAGACCAAACATGAACCAGTATTAAAACTCGGTCTTGAGGGTTGGAATTGGATTGGGTTGTAATCTAACGGTGTGCCCCTTTGAGAGGAAAGATGAAGATCTCTTTCGAAGAATTTTTTTTTTTTTTTTTTATGAATAACTTGGAAAGAAAGAGGGTGTTCTTATTGTAAGAGTGGGTTCTTTTTCCTCTATATGCATTCTTTGGTTGAGAGAGAAAAAGGAGAATGGGGTGTATTAGGATTAAAGGTTGGTTTGGGTTGCAAACCATAAGGTACCATATTTTCGGTGTTAAAAGCACAAGGTGCAAAAATAAAAACGCAAAGGGCAGTTTGTGCATGAGGTATTACATGACTTTTTGAAGCAATTTGCAAAAATGCAAAAAAATTAAAAATAAAATAAAAATACTAAATGCAACATTAATTAAAAATATGTACTTAAAATTTAAAATAAATATTCTAAAAATCATCTAAAGTTAAAAATAAATAAACATAACATGTAAAACATAACCAAATGAAAATTTAATAATAAAATAAAACATATAAAACATATTCAAGCATGTAAAGCATTCAATCTCTTTTTTTCCAATTGCATTACTTCATATAGCTAATGTAATGTAAAACACTTTGCATTGCTTATTCTACAAGCCACCTTTGTTCTAATCTCCATGAGGCGAAGCCAAAAACAAGTCCATGTTAGGGTCCTAAATTGTTAATTCCTACATAAAGAATGGTTTTATAATTTTAGTTGTTTCTTAAGAATATATTTTATTAAGATGAACGAATGAACTACATTAGTAAGTAGGGGGCTCTACTCTACTCCGGCCACTAGGTTGGAGGTTCAAAAAATAACAAAAAGCACAAAAATTTAAAAAAGGTGCACACTAGGCACACGCCTTTTGAAAGTGTTGTGCCTGGAGCCTAGGCACAGCACATACCTTAAAATGTGCCTCATTTGTTTGAATCATTGTGTGTACTGTGTCTCATCCTTTCCATGGTGAGGAATGGTGTTTGTGGTGCTTGTTTTTATCTTTGCTTGGATTTCATTAGTTTTGCTGCTATTGGATTTTTCTTGATTGCTTTGGTTTTGCAAATGCTATGGTTTTGTCTTGGTGGTTGTTGCAGGTTCAACATGTTTTGGCCAGATTAGTAAGGCAATTTGCCAAAATATCCAAGTGAATTGAGTCACATGCTACCATTGATCGTTCTGATAATCCAACTATTTTTCTTTTTGGTGCGACCTCTACTAAGAGGGGTCCATTACCTTATATTCTACTCTTAGAATAACGATCAATGTATCAACACTATAAATATTCTTGATACACAAAATTTGCATATCGAGGAGCAAAACATTTTTGTTAATCTTTTTGGCGTCAGATTATGACAGGGGCCTCACATCAGTGTCTTTTAGCATATAAAAACATTAAAATTATCTAATTATCTTTAAATAATATATCAATATGTCTGATACGAGGCGTATTGATACTTTGAACCTTGTGTTGAATTTGATCCTACCTAATTACCACACAATATCACCAATCTTTAATTTCTTTTTTTTTTCCTTTAACCCAATTAATTAGTATAAACCTTTTTATTATATTCTATCTACAATTTTTTGGTTCTCTCATTCTATCATCAATATAATATAGGCCCAACTGATTGTTAATAATTGAGAGGACTAGTTGGTTGCTCATTTATGTTTAAATATAATGATAATGAGTATTTTAAGTATTGGTATCTGATGATAATGCTAATTAAGATAAAAGCTTACTGTGTTCTTTGAAGTAATTCCAAGAATATGTGCCTCAAAAACTGATTAAGAAACATGAACTGATGAACATGTACATGAAGGGGTAAGATTTTTGGGCTGCAATTTTCTTTGTAAAAGAAAGGGAGATTTTTGTTGTAAAGGGGCTGAAAAATACTACCAAGATATCTCATTCAAAAGAATTTTGACCCTTCTAACGTGAAACAAAACAAAAATGGAACTTGGCTAAGTTTGGAAAGAATACAAATACAAATTTGTAGAGTGCAAAACCTTGTATTTTGTATATAAAATTTGCACTGTACATATTTGTATTTGTATCCAATCGGTGCTACACAAGCCTAGGGTAGCACGTCCCCACGTATCACAATTACATTAAACCTTAAGAAGTCTGTAGGATAGGATTGGGCTTGATGGGCTAGTCAATCTGCAGCTTGATTCGCCTCACGGTAGGCATGACGGTACTTCAAACCAAACTAAAACTGGTCTTCAAAGCAGTGCAGTCTTCAGTGATGTTTCGTATGCTCCACGGCGGTTGAATTTCTCCACGCAGACATGATATGACAAGCTTGAAGTCCCCTTTTATAATTATGGGAAAATCTTTGAAGTTTAAAGCCAGGTTATGGGCTTCCCATGCAGCCCAGGCCTTGGCCATATTAATTGTGGCCTCACACAAAAAATATGTCTTTATATCCAGAACTTTTCCACCGCAATTTCTAGCAATGGCCGCCACTACACATTTGAAACCATTCATGCAAGATGCATCAAAGTTAATTTTAATTGTGTTGCGTTTTGGAGATTTCCAAATAATCGATCTCCACTCCTTAATGTATGCCTTAATTGTGTATTCCCCCTCTTTTAAATAATCCTTGATCAGACTACATTTGGAAATGATGCAAATGGAGTGTAAATCCCGATTTAGGGTACATTTGCACTTTGGTTCACTTTGCCTGTGTTTGACAACATTACATTTATGCATTGACAAATCATGAATGATAGAAAATACATTTTCCAATGCATATTTATATTGATAGTAAGATATAAAAGTACATCAATAAAAAAAAAGTAAATTTGCATTCACGTGGGGTTTTGATAAAAAAAAAAGTCATGCTTTATTGGAATTCATATTTGCATCCATTACAACTAAAAATTTGTTTGGTAAGAAGGTAAATTTGTCAGTGTAAAACTAACCCAACTTTGCAATTTATATGGACCATTTTATATTCTACATATTTGCATTTACACTTATTTGCATTATTTCCAAAGGCAGCCTTAGGCTCAGTTTGAAAGGAATGCAAATACAAATATATGTACAGTATAAATACATATAAAATGCAACGTTTTATACTCTACATATTTGTATTTGTACTACTTCCAAACTAAGCTTCATCGATCTGGGTTAGTGTTGAATTAATATTGTACTGCTACAACCATTTTGTTGTTTCATAGGAGCTGCACAAGTTGAAGGGGGAGTGCATGATTTGGTCTCCTATGAAAAGAAAGCATTCTGAGAATCCAAAGCTCCCTTATTCTCTGAAAATCATCTTCTTCATCTCTTTCTTATTTGATCAAGATGTTCAAAATAGCAGAATCAGAATAATCCTGTTCTAGGATGACTAGGGAAGCCTGTTTGCTCGTTGGATTAAGAGGTTATATATAAGCTGAAGTCTAATTAATTACTAGATTGGTTCTCTGGTTTTGTTGTTAGGCCTGAAGCGTTTCATGTTTTTTTGTTGTGCCATGCTGAGAAATAACATGAGTTATAGGTGAACTTGTTGACTGGTGCACTCAAAGAATATGGATTGGACTATAATATTAATCCTTTTTTCATCATGGATAGTGAATTGAATGATTGCAATTTAAAATCAGTTCATGGGTCGATATCTTGTATATGATAATTGCGTCTGTGGGTGGGAAAATGCTGGAAGCAAAAAAGCAATATAACATTTAGGCTGCGTTTGGAAACGATGCAAATGGAGTGCAAATCACAGTTCAGGGTAAATTTGCACTCTGGTTCATTTTTGTCTGTATTTGGCAACATTACATTTTTGTATTGACAAATGACAAACCAATGCATATTTACATTGATAATAAGATGTAAAAGTATATCAATAAAAAAGAAGTAAATTTGCATTCAAGTGGGCTTTTGATAAAAACAAAGCATATGTTTTATTGGAATTCGTGTTTGCATCCATTAGAGCTAAAAGTCTGTTTGGTAAGAAGGTAAATTTCTCAAAGCAAAACTAGCCCAACTTTGCAATTTATATGAACCGTTTTACACTACATATTTGCATCATTTCCAAACGCAGCCTTAGGCTCATTTTGGAAGGAGCGCAAATACAAATATCTAGAGTGCAAAACCTTGTATTTTGTGTTATTTTATATGTATTTGCGTTGTTTGTACTCATTCCAAACTGATGAGAAAATGTTGAAACCAAATATGTGTGGTTGTGGTATATATCTTTGGTGCCATTCCTATGAAACCTTAGACTTTCTAAAGTGAAGTGGATCTCGCACTTAGGATTTTTTTGCCTTTGAACTTGTCAGGAAAAGGAAAATCCTGGCAAGCCCACACATTAAGGCTTGTAAAGGTTTCCTATCTTTTCCTTCCTTTTCCTACTTTTCCTTTCAAACCAAGAATGGCCTAAATTGACATATCTTGAACAATTTCATCTTAGGGTCCATTTGGTTCATGGGAATAGGGATCTGAAATCAGAACCAGAATAGTGAATTTCAATTATTTGATTGGGTCCCATTCCTATTCCTAGTGGAATGGCATTCCCCAATTTAAGGGAATGACCATTCTCTCCACCTCCCTTGGGAATGAGATCTCACTCCTAGATGATTACAATTTCGATTTTGATTTTCATCTGAACAGGTTATGGGAATAGACTATTCTAACTCTGATTCTGAGAGATTTTTATTCTAGTTTCAAATTTTCAATACAATTTTTTCTTGTGAACCAAACAGACCCTCAGTTCTCAAAGATTGAATGTAATGGCAAATCAGAATCTGTTGTTAACTTATAAGCCATCTGTCCGACACAGGAGTCAGTCCTCCACACCAAGAACAGGAGAGAAAGGAATTCTGATTCAGTAGCTGCCAGGCTACCCATCTCTCGGTTGCTGCCAAAGAAGATTGAACATCTTCCATAGTTTAGCACCTGCCCAACATGAACTCGGATTTGCACCTCACATGAGCGCTCCCCCACATGCCACATGGCGCTACAACCGTGTATTAGGAATACACAGAGAGATGTTCATTTGACTCAAAATGGTTGAATTTCTTACCATCACTTGGACAAAAAATATGGTTTTGTTTTTAGGTTGGTTTTAAAAAGCATCAGTTTTTTATACTATTAAAATTATTATATATTAATTTAATTAGTAAAATTTAATGATGGAAAATAAAAATGCCTTAAATATATAATTTGATGAGGAAAATGGGAGTTAATACCTTAAATGTGGGGTTTCATGAAAGAGAATTGAATGAATTAATAATATTATCCAAATTACATTTTTTTGCCATCACAATAAAGAGGGACTATATTTTAAAATGAAGAGTATTTTAGTAAAGAAAATTTTCAGAAACATGAGACTCTATTCATACTTTTTATAGTAGTATAGATTATTATTGAAATTTATATTTGTAAATATTATCAAGAATAAAAAAATAAAAAAGAATAATATAGGTTTATTAAAATTTAAGATAACAAGAATAATATTTTGGGTTCATCAATTATATTTTGGTGTTTCCGAGGTGTGTCCCATTGGTTCACACGTCACATAAACTTCACATAAAGCATGTATTTATTGTGTCTATATACTTTATTTATGATCATCCGAGACTTTGATTTCCCAAGTGTGTCTCATTGGTATTACAAAGTGTATTAAACATTGATATTGTGTCTTTTAAAATTGTATTTATGATATGAAGGAAAAAAAAACCTTTCTTATAGTATATGTTTGGCATCGATGCTGTCGATGATGTGTGGGTTGGAAGCACCGTTTTCTAAGAAAACAGTGTTCTTTTCTCTATTTGAAAGCATTACTGTCAGGTATGATGTTTTTTGGAGCAACAGCAACACTTTATGTTTGGTACTAGTGCTCCATATCTGTTTTCAGCATTGATACCCATTATAGGAAGTTCATGTCACTGCCGTGTCATATCCTCATAGACAGCAACGAGCTACAATATGAGAAAACGCCAAATTCGGTGTTGCTCCAAACCATGCCTTCTTGATTTCTAAGGCGTAGCTTAAAGCACCATTTTTTATGGAAAAAACTGTTCCAAACAAATAGATGTTTCTAGAGCACCATTTTTTCCGATACATGGCACTGATGTATCATCATTTTCTGGAGCAACAGCATTGATGCCAAACAGACGCATATTCTTTGTGTTTTAAAATTACCTTTTTAATGCTCCTTGCATTAAACTTTGACTAGATCTTTTAGACTATGCTTGGTTTGAAGGAAAAGGTGGGAAAGAGAAGGGAAAGATAGAAAAAGCTATACAAGGTTTCCAAAGGTTTCCTTTCTTTTCCTTCAAACCAAACACAGCCTTAGCATATTCACAATGCACGCCATGTGTCCAACTGATATCCAAATAAACAATTTCTAAAAGAACCTTTCCTAAATGTGCTCAAAGAGAGATTCACATTTTATTAAAAAAATACTTGTTTCTTGATTAATTTAAGAATGACCTATGCTTGATCTCTTATTGTGTTTCATCTTCGAACTACTCTGTATAAATATATTTAATGCAGAAGTCTATATCAGTCATGTAGCCGGTTACTATTGCAAAGGTACTATTAAACTTATCCTGTTGTTCAAACTAAGAGCTTTTTTCTAAAGAGGTGTGGCAAGGGTTTGGGTGTAAGGTGAGCAATAGGGACATGAGGGGTCACTTTGATTTTCCACATATTAGATTCCTTAGACATTTAGTTTAGGTGGCATTTGATAAAATATTTCAAACGTATGAGGTCTAAAAATTTTGCTTTTCAGAGGTCATTGGCATTTGGGTTTAGGTCTGATTAGAGGATCTAAAACACAAATTCATATTTGAATTGGTAAGACATGAAACCATGTGTTATAAAAAACAGACGCATTTCAGATGTGATAAAATGACATTAATGCCCTCGTTATTGTCATTTATTTAATAATAATGATGATGATGATTTATTTATTCAAATAATATTAATAAATAAGAATATGTTTATTAATAATTTATTATTACTTAATAAATATTTATTATTATTATTATTATTATTATCATCATCATCATCATTATTATTAGCACTATTATTATTATTTGTTTATTTAAATAATATTATTAAATAATAATTATTATGCTTATTATTTAATAAATAATAATAATAATTATTATTATTGTCATTATCAGTATAATTACTATTTATTTAAATAATATTATTAAATGATAATATGTTTATTAATACTGATAATAATGGTTTATTTAATATTATTTAATAATAAAAATTATATTATTATAAATATTTATTATTACTTAATAAATTTTATTTCTTTATTTGAATAAATAATAATATTTGGTTTTCATCATATTTATATAATAATAGGAATATTTTATAATATATTTATTAGTAAGAATTAAAATATTTTTATTTATTATTAGTTAATAATAATAAACACATATTTTTAATATAATAATAAATAATTAATTATTTAAAAATATATAATATTTGTTTATTAATAGAATACTATTTTTGTTTAATGTTCGTTTTTATTATTTATAATATTATCAAATAGTCTATTTCTAAGGGTCAAATAGTAAGCTTCACAATTTCAGATGTTGGAGAATTGCTTCAACTCAAATGATCTTATTTTTTCAGAAGCTCTAAAACACAGAAAATCATTTCTACTTCTTTTCAGACTTCAAATCCAATTAATATCTTTTTAACTTCTCAAATTTCAGATTTATCAAATGTCACCTTAGTCTTCTTTGCTAAACAATCTAATTAGTAATTCTCTTTACTTCCATTTTGCATTTGGTGCATATTCATTGAGATGGGTGGTTTTAATTTTATCACTCATCATTTTTTTTTTCTTCTAATACCCCTAAGTTTACTCCAGGTGGAGTGGAGGGGCAGCCACTTAAAAATTTTATTAATCATTATTAAAAGGGAGGTAAATCAAAATGGGAGAGAGCGTACAACCGCCCTCAAAACCCAACAACAGAATACACAACCTCACCCATTTCACCCCAACCCAATACATGGCTCAAAAATTAACAAGATAGTCATCGAAGATCTATGTTTTTTATTCTTCAATGTTTCTAGTATGCAGTTACATACTTACATGACCACCTTGTACCTTGTAACAAGACCACTATTCTCATGTATTTTGTTTGGGACCCATCTTCCGTATGATAAATTTAGGTTAGGTTTTTATTTGTTCTAAGAGATTATATCACTTCATCTAAAACGAATGGGACTCACACTAGGTATTGAAAGCCTTTGTATATATTTTTTTTCTATTAAAATTGAAAGGTTCCATATTGTGTATATGTGTGTTTAAGTTAAGAAACTATGTTAAGAAAGTAATGTTTAAAAGTATTTTCAACTTATTAGGTAAAATTTCAATTAGTTGAATCCCACACCATTTGAATTTGTGTTTTCAGCTCAGTTTGGAAGGAGTGCAAATACAAATATGTAGACTGCAAAACATTGTATTCTATATTATTTTGTATGTATTTGCACTGTACATATTTGTATTTGTACTTTTTCCAAACTGAGCCTTAATAAAATTTAGGGAAAATTCCACTCTAGTACCCTGAACTTTGGGGGTAGTGTCAAGTTAGTACCCACTGGGAATAAATTTTGGGGTTAATAAAAAAAAATACGTGCAAGATCATGCTACTTGAGAGTTGAGACTATATAGGATTTCCATGCATCTTTTGGTTTCTTATGGAGTTATTATCCAATAGGACCAATACAATATCTGAAAATATATCTTCAAATAAGACAATTACATGGAAGATAAAAGGCCAGTGCATTCTTCTGCAGCTACTTCAGAAATTTTCATCTTTTCTAATCTAAGGGGATCAAAGGGTTCATAAATAACTTCATTCACATAACGCATCATATCATGTGGAGATGTGAACCCATCATTCTTGGAGTAAAATAGGTGCAATACTTTGCTCATCTTCCAAAACAAATCCTTGCAAGCTCTTGGAACCAAACTTCCATTTGTTTGTAATACTAATCCAAGAAGTTCCTTCCTAGTATTTTCAATCAAGCTTCTCATTTCTCTGATAACCTGCTCCTCTTTGACAACACCACTCCCATGAATCATTTGCAATGATACACCGTTCAATTTTCCCTGCTTTCCTTCCCTCTGCAAGATACACAAATTTTAGCAAAATGAGCAAACCACAAACCAACCAGAAAGGCCAATACCCAGTGATGGCCCTGGATATCCCGACTCTTGGAAGAGGTGGACTGGAGATGGACCTAGCCTCCTGCATTTTGAGAATGGAGTGACCATTCTCAGACTTGAACCAACGTTTATGCATTGGTCAACCCAAGATTTTACCACCGTACTAAGTGGCATCCCCTAAAATGAGAAAATTAAATAACTACTGGACTAGTGATATAAGGAACTTCTTTACCTCAAATCCCTGGATATCATTCAGGAGACGGCCACATGTGCTCATGAGCTTGTACAAATTATGGTACTCTGGACTTCTAACAGCCTCCTCTGAAAGCGTGTCTCCGACAAGATAGAGAGCTGGGAGAACGATTGGTCCTAATGCAAATGATACATATCCATTTTCCATATATTCGTCCATAGTTGGCACTGATTTGTTCCTCAACCAGTCTGCCTCTCTCATCATTGAATTAAGCAAATTAAGCCACTGCACATTAAAAAACGAAAAAAGAAGTTATCTTACTGTTTCTCAAACAAAGAGACTAGGAAGGATGATTACTGCTTAACCTTACAATTTCAACTAGGTGGTTTGTGACACAGCGTCTTTGGCATTTGAATGCTTTGTCTCCAATCTCATTAACTGTGCTGTGAATTGCTGAAAATACGATCTCAACTTGTTCAGAGCAGCGACCAATGGCAAAATTTTCATCCCACCTGGAAGGCATGAAACAATCATCTTGTAAAAAGAATAAAAATTTTGAATCCACAAATAAATAAATAAATAAAAGCAAAAACTTACTTCTCAACTAATTTAATAAGGTTTTCTAGTTCTTCTTTAGAACCTCCAATGTCAAAGAAGTCGTCAACTACAGTGGTGAGTAGACTATTTTTGGCCCATGAAATGCGAGCATCAGATAGCTCAGGAGAAAAAAGGGTTGCCGCAGCAGAGAAGTAGCAGTAGGTCAGCTTCTGCCTTGCAAACTTTAACTGATCTAATTTGTTGTCATTGACCCATCTGGTTATTTGGAAATGGTTATCAGGAGTCAGGAGTTAGCTATAAAATTACAGCCAGAATTATCTTTCTATAAACAACAGTCTAAATAAATTGGTACCTAAATGGATTAGTACCTCTCAAGCTCTTTGAGTTCTTTATGATATATCTCTTGACAGTTATTGAAGTCTTCAATTGCCAGTTCCAGGAATTCAATGTTATGAATATTTAAGCACCTGATAAACGGAAAAGAATGAATTGCATAATCAGGTTATGCTTTTCTTTTTACTTGCTTGCCCCTTTTGGATACTAGTAGCAGGCATACCTATATGATGTTTTTAGAATCCTTGGGTGATTTAAATTGTAGTGCTCCATATTTCTCCTGTTCTCTAGGCGTTCCAAATTAGCATAGTGGGGAAACTTAAGGGCATAATCAACCTGAATTGGATCAAAGGGGAACTCCAAGTCGTTAAGTATCAATAGAACAACTTGAGAGAAATCGATCAACATTAAGATAATTCCAATAAGGTAGAGAAGTTTCAGTTATGTCAACATGTCTCAAGAAATTACCTCTTGGGTAATATACCTACTGACTCCATCTCTGTTTTCCAGACATTTAGATATTTCCTGTTTCAGATACCAACTTAACCAGAATTGGTGTTTCTCTAGAACTGGTTCATTAGGGAATATCATGAACTGTGAAGCTTTGTACAACTCCAGAACAACATGGATATCGTTCAAATGTCCTCCAAGTGAATCCAAGAAATGTTTTTCTTCGACAAATTGAGGTAATGCATCTGCATAATAATTTAAATTTATTTAACCTCCAGCATAAGTAGAACTGAACTCATTAACATTTTGATACAATTTCTGAATAGTCCAAACTAAATACCAGCAGCAATGTTGTATCCATTTGTGCGTAAGATCCGAAATGCCATGGCACAAACATCTAGGTCTAAGAATATCCTTTCATCTTTCTGCAACCAGCATCTGTTTATAGGCTAATGAGGCATTCTCCAATGGCTGCGAATTAACTAAAATAGAAAAACAATCCTTGAAATTTTACCTGTATGTTTCATCTAAAACATTTTTAATTTCATTCCTGAAATGCCGATCAATTCCCAACCCAATCAGACTGTCAATCATACAGAGTTGAGCGTGTATATCTAGAGGGTAAGTTGTGGGAACTGAAAATACCAATAGAAGAGAATCACTTTAATATTGTAATACTGTTATGGAAAGACATAACAAACTGTAGGTAAATGTTGGGTCATGGATGAGGTTTACCTGCACCACCAAATTCTTTTAAAACAGTTCTCAAATAACCAAGGCAGTTAGCATCCTGAAGGTGAGTAAAAGCAGCTGCTGTGGTAGATGGAGAATTAAATAAAGATCCATTCTTCCTTTGATATTTCATGACCTCTTTCCAATCCTGTAAATTTTGCAGTCCTTCTGCAATATAAGCTAGATAGGCCTTCTTTCCTTCAGAATTGCTTTCGGAGGTTCTAAATGGACATATGAAGATGATAACACAAAAATTTAGTAATAGTGGTTAATGAATAAGATGGAAATGGATCAAATTTGAATAGATAATTGTCTGGTTGGAACTGTGCAGCTAGACCCAATATAAGGGTGCAAATCAAGTAACCGACTTGAAGAATTTACACTGCATTTGGTTTGGTCTCTTGGGTTCTCATGCCAAGACCATTTAAATTTTAACAAATGGTCAACCAAGGCCAAACCAGGTGGCACCACTAACCCAATGCAAGTAATTATACTAAGGTATTCCAAAGGTTTTCTTATACCTGCATGTCTGGTAGTATACTTTTTTTGGTAAGAGTATAAATTTTAAGTTAACAAAATTGACACCAAAAGGATAAAACACCATTAAAAGTTTTATGCCTCTTAAAACTTTAAGATGTCATTGCAACATTTGTATACCAACTCAAGGTAATAGTGAGTAAATCATCATGTGAATTTTCCTGTTTTCTGTATATGATAAAATAAATATTTGATGCATTTAATCCATTCAACAAAATTAAGAATCAAAAGGAAGATGTAACCCAGAAGCATCAAAGAGATCATGTCAGTCAGTTCCAATCCACTATGTGAGAAAACCTTAACAGTTAATGAAACAAAAAAATATGATTTTCTCCCCACAAAATATGAGCATGAGCCAAACTATAAAACTTTGGGAGAGGATAATTGAGTAATGATTAAGATATGGAACTAGCAGAAAACTAATTTGGATTCAAGAAGGGAGATTATCTATGAAAGCAATGTTCCCACATAGGAGATTAATAGAGAAACTAAGGTTACCACCCATTATATTCCAATTCAAAGCAGTTTTTTTAAGCATGTGCTCTCTTAATCTGTTTCTTTAAGGGGTAAGGTTTATGTCCCACCCCCAGCTTTCATTAATAAAATTATCCTTTTTTCCTCTAAAAAAACAAAAAAAAGGAGTGAGTTCTACTTGGTATTTATTGATTTAGAAAAAGTAGATCTATAGAGAAGTCATCTTATGGGCTTTGGGAAACAAAAGGGCTTCATATAAGTATACAAATATCAACAGGGATATGTATGAAGGAGCAATAATGTGAAGATTTAGTAAGGGTTCCTCGAATCATGCCATTATTCCATCCTGGTGAATGGTACCACAAAAGATTTCTTCACAATAAAAAAGATTTAAGACAAAGCAACCCCTTCCCCCTATTCTTGTTCACTTTGGTGTCTAATCTCCTTAGTTACCTTATTTCAAATTTCAAGAGCCAAAGATAGGGGGTTAATTAGAGGTTTGAGGGTAGGAAGAGAGAAAGGGTTATTATCTCTTACTTGCAATTTGCAGATGATATTATTATCCTTTGAGTGTACTTCCAACCTGAAAGTGGATCTTTGTAGAAGCTATTTCATAGGTATATATTTGGAAGGGTTGGTGATAGGGAACTATGCTTCCATTCCAGGATGCCCAAAGTCTCAATGGCCTTTGAGCTATCATTGACAACTTAGGTGGAAACCCTAGATTAAACAGTTTTGGAACCCTGTAACTTTTTCAAGAAAATATCCACGTAGAAGAGGGACTATATCTCTTTGGGGTTTGAATAATTCTTAGCAAACACATCCTTGCCAACTTACTGGTTTATTACCTCTCAATTTTCATAATGCTTGTGTTGGTAGCAAAAAGATTGTAGAAAATAATGTACGACTTTCTTTTAGGAACCTAGTGGTTCTACAAAGGATCATCTAATAAAATGGAGTAAATGTGAGCAGAAGGAATTATATTTGCTTGACAAATAGTTGTGACATTTCCAATTTGATGCTAACAAACTTTGGCATGCCATGATTACAAGTATCCATGGCCTTTTGAACAGGATGTAATGCAAGTTTAATAGCTAGGTCATCTTTCTTGTCTCCTTATACCTGCCCTTTTGGTACACCACATAAGTTTGATGCTTCTGCTGGGAACAAAATAAAATATACACCTTTGATGAATACATTTCCTGCCTTAAAGAATTAGATTAAGTTTAATATTGACGGTAGTAGCATAGGCAATCCAGGAAGATGGTGTATAGATGGGATCTTTAAAGACCACAATGTCAAGGATTAAAGTTGGGAAAATTGTTAGATTACAGGGACTTACTAATGGAAGGAGACTCTTGGATGGTCCTGAAATGCTTATTGCATAAAAAATCATGGACTCATAAAAAAAATAGGGATTGTTGGGTTTCTGCCCAACACGGACACTGATTCGAGAGTGTAGTGAGAGAGAGAGAGGTTTCTGGGTTGAATCAAGGTATGTTTCTTATTGCTTTGCCCTTTATTTATAGATGTACAAATTGACAGTTGTAACAACTCAAGAATTCAAGAATCAAGATTTCCACTTGTATCTTGCATAACTGGAGATAGCTGGTTTTATTCCATGTGCTCTTTTCCTTGAGTAACTTGTTTGGTAACTGGTTTACTGACTCCCTTTTGTTCTTGGTTTCTAACAGTTCCTTCCCCATCTCTGAAGCAGCCTGGTCCACGAGGATGAGGTGAGGAAACTGTTGTCTTAGTACCGAGCAGGCCTCCCATGTTGCATCCTCTAGAGGAAGTCCTTGCCATTCGACTAAAGCTCACTCCAGTTGCTAATGTTGTTTGATCCAGCGATAACCCCAGATATATCTTGGTTGTAGAATGGCTTTGTCCATCCTCATCAAATTTTGGTAGAGCTGGGGCAATGAGAGTTGAAGTTCCCACATGTTTTTTCAATTTTGATACATGGAAAACAGACTGGAGACGGCAGGATTGGGGAAGAGTTAATTTGTATGCAATTGCTCCAACCCATTCAGTGATGGGAAATGGTCCATGGTACCTTGTAGATAACTTGTGTTAGATTTTTCGTCCCAATGAAACTTGCCAATAGGGAAGAAGCTTCAGATAAACCAAATCAGTCCATTGACAGCCCAACCACCACTTCCCTATTGGCACAAGTTTCTCCCCAATCCGAACTCAGTCCATTGACAGCCCTAGATAACATCTGAAGAAGCTGACTAAAAAGCTTATTGCTTTGTCTTTTACTCAATAAGGTTTTAAGGAAGTTGTGAGCTCATGAATGGTTGAAGCTGAAGTTAGATAGATTACTATACCATTGAATGTTTTATCATTTAATTATTTTATCCACTAAAAGACAAAGCAATAAGTTGTTCAGTTCAGCAACTTCAGCTGTTATCAAACGACCCCTAAGACAAAAAGAGAAGTTTTATAAGATAGTCATAAGACCAACATTATTATATGGAACATGGTACTGGGCAATCAAGAAAGAAAATGGTTAAAAATATGGCTTTAGTTGAGATGATTGAGTTGCAAGACTACAAAGGAAAGAATCAAAAGTGAGCATATAAAAAAAACATTGGAGTAGCTCCAATTGATGACAAGATGAGGGAAAGTTGGTCATCCAGACTGCATCAATGAGTGACCTGGCGCAAGTATAAGGCTCTAAAAAAGCAAGAGGAAGACCAAAGAACGTATCCTTTGAAGTGATAAGATCAAAGGACTGTATTTAGAATCAGTTGAGTTGAGTAGAGAAGAAGATGAACATGGCCTCTTTGCTCGAATTGTACTAAACAGAAGATGAATCTACTTCTAGACTTCAGCCTCAAAATATTTCTCCTTAACACCCTATGAACAAAAAGCAGGTAGAAAGACCAACTTTGCTGCAATGACCATGAACCTAAACTTATGAGCAGAGATGCAAATGAAAACTGCGGCCTGTTGGATAGATGAAAATATGGGCATACGGAACTTTATGAACCTCCAATTATTATATTAAATGAATTAAAAGTTTTGAACATGATAACCAAATATCAATTACAAAAGATGTTTGAGATCACGAAATTGCTTTAAGAGAAAGATGACAAAATGAATAGCAAGGAAACAAAAAAAAATGACCTTCTGAATTCCAAATTTCTCTTGCGAAATAGAGCATCTGCAATTGTAGAGCTTAAAGGAAGAACCAAACCCATCTCTCTAGCATATTCAATCATTCCAGGAAATGTTATATCAAACCCAATTGGAGCATGTTGCTTCTCATCAGTGGATGAGGGAAAATTGGAAACAATAAAATGGATACCTGTCAATTAGAAACCAAATTCAATTTGAATGAACACAAACAAAACATGAATGCAAATCAGTGATGGATAGAACAACTAAGCAGAACAGCAAATACTACCTTTTTCTATGTGGTTGGTGCCAATGTTCCATCGTTTTAGTGCAAGAACACAAGCCAAAGTGGATGACAAAGCATCCTTAATTAGTAAGGGATGGGAATGAGGGAGACACCATGAACCATCAGGCAACTGATTCTCCAACAACCAGTTTACACACTCAGGGAAATAAGGAGATTGAGGGGAATTTGGAGAAGGAACCATTGCTACCCAAGCTGTGTCATATGCAGAAACCGAAAGCTCAATCTTGGTAAACAGTTCCCTGATTCTTTCCTTAGGCTGGTGGGAGCACTGCAGAATGATTCAACTTCTGCTTGATTGATACATTTGATGCACTTGAACATAAAAGAAAAAAAAGGAATGGAACAGAAAAGATGGGTATTCATACCATAGTGGCATTGCTTGCTCTACCACCTGTTTTTGTTCCATATATATCTGGAACTGCAAAAAAAAAAAAGGTCCACCAGAGAATTAAGAGATAGAACATGTCAATCAACATCAGGGCAATATTGCAGAAAAGTAATGAAGTCCAACCTTAAAAAGAAAAAAAAAATGCATAGGACATGTAAATTGCTCTTTTGTTTTGTAGAAAGTAAACTGCTCATTGAAGTGCACCAATCAATGCTTCAATGGCTTAAACACAGTAAAGATTGCGAGGAGGTAGTGCAACAAATGAATACTAAAAGTTGTTTGTAAAGTATCCTAAATTTATACATGAAAAGGAAGAGGAAACAGATATCAAGAATTGCAAATGCTGAAATACAGTAGGACAAGGTTCAAAAACACGAAAGCTAAATTAAAATCAGGATTCATCTAAGCCATATCGCTGAGTTTTAATTGGAACTTGTAAGCCATTTGGGAAATTTTCAACAAAAGCACAGATATGTAGTAATTAATTAAAGGAGTCAGTATAAGTGGGGGAAATTGGGGATAAATGTCTGAATACTCTAGAAAACCGATAATTCCTATACATGAAAACAAACAGGAAAACAGATTCCAACAATTTCAAAGGCTGAAATGCAATAAGAGCAACCTGACTCTAGATAATTCAAACTGAATCATAACCACAAATAGAGAAATTCAATGACGAAGAAACCTTGAATGGATTTTAAATACCTCTAACCTGTTCTGAACTAAGAGTAAAACTAAAATAAAGAAAATAAGACGGTAAGTACTAATTCAAACTAAAAAAACAACCATATCGTGCCTGAACATTTTAACTTAGCTCTGTTAAGAAGAAAACAATGTAAAAGCTGCAGAACGATTAATACATGGTGGTAAAAATTAGGAAATACATACATGCATACATACATTCCAGAGAAAGAGAGGTGATTCCGATGATAAAATCCCAACTGTAAAATGACTACATTTACACAGATGCAACATACAGCTTTATGGCATATTCTATTCTTTGGCACCATATAAACACATTGTAATCCTAACCTAACCGAAGAAGCAAGGGAAACAAGAAAGAGAAAATATACTACTCTAAACCGTCACTAGCATCAAAAAACCGGAGACCAACCTGAAAGGGTCGAATTCTGCCACCTTTGGGGTTTTTTGAGGAGGAGATTGTTGGGGTAAATGAGAGACATGGTAGTAGAGAGAGAGTTGAAATTGCAGAAGACAAGCTTTTACGTGAGGGAGGGAGGGAGACGAGAAGAACAGAGAATCCAGAGTTTCAACTTTCAATTCTGTATTTTTCGTTGAATCAAGCCAGAAACCAAGCCACTAATTTATAGTGGCATTGCTATCATCCTGTCAGTCGCGAAAAAACTTGGGATTTTCGCCCCTGTTAAATACTTAAGATCACCGTGAATCTGACCGTTTCCTCTGTAAATTAGCATTTTTCTTAAACTCGTCATAATAATATCAGATTAGCAGGACGACTGAACGACTGAAATCATCATTAGTAAAGTATCTTCTTCGCCTAAGATTAAGAAGCTAATCATCATTGAAGAAGGTGATTTAGTGGTTCGCCCACCTCTAATAAAATGCAAACTTTTTCATCAGTAACACGAGCCTTTGGGCGGAAGCCGAGTTAGTTTGTTCTTGAAACACGACGGAGATGTGACGAAAGACATCTATCAGATTTATCGCTTTTCCAAGAAAGTATAGGATATGGGTTTTGAGCAAAAACTTGCCACGTGTAATTCATTTTATGGGATGATCAAGCACCTCCCAAGTAACTTTGGTGTAGGACCCACCATTAGTTTGATTGGCTAAGCCCAAGTCTTTATGGTTGTTGGAGGGAAGAAAAAATTAGGTAGTAACTAATATACTTATATTGTGCAGTCGTTCCCGAGGTTCAAAAGTATCGATACGTACGTGTCCATGGCTTTCTGATATGTTCTTTCAAGAATTGTATTGGGTCAGACATTGGTTCTTTCTGATATGTTCTTTCAAGAATTGTATTAGGTCAAACACTGGTTCAGAGTTACTCAGCTTTTAAATTGATACTCTTAATCAGTTTTGAAAAAAATAAATAAAACTTGGTACACTTTTAACTTTGATCGGTCCCACTATATCTCTCAAAAATGGCTCCACCACATTACAGAGGAGCTTTTAATTTTAAGTTTAACAATGGCTTCCAATTCAATGTAGGCATCGGAGCCTAATCAACAAATCTCATAAACTTTTGTAGTTGGCGTCTCTCTCTTGATCAGGCTGCAGTCCCAACTTCCATCCTAATCAAGCTGGTGACATCTCTCATGTCCGCTTTGATGAATGGAGTTGTGGGTACTGGCTCGACCTTCATATCTGATGTTGCGCGATTCGGACACTCTTATCTGGCAGAAACTTGGCTTATATCTGGTGACGGACGGTGCCTGAGATGAAGAGGAAGGTGAAGAATTTCCAGGGAGCTCGTCTGGCGGGAACACTCCGATGCTTAAGTTAGAACTTTGAGAGAACCGAAGAATACAAAGAGAGAGCTAAGAGTGAGATGGCACAAGTTTAGTACTTTGGCTCCTCGAGGGTCGGGGTCATTTTATATTGGGGATCTCTCAAATCAAGAGTAACTGCCTCTACCATAGCCGTTACTGTTAGAGTCGAGGTGGTGGATGCGGGTAGCTATTGCAGGGTGCGGACCTGTCAGGCGTGCCACATCTGGTAGAAGTGGCAGGCACGACGCCGCCTGACAAGAGACGTGGGCGCAACCTCCATATTCGGCAGGTACTATTGTCAAGCAGATCTTTCCTACAGGTTGCGGAGCTACTTTGCACCGAGCTGCCTTGGTCCGATCTACCTTATGCCAGGGTGCTGGGGGTACGCTGAGGTGCTTATGCTTGAGGCGAGCCTTAGGTAAGTATGGGCAGGAGTGTTAATGGGGTTGTCCTGAAGTGCTTCCACTTCGGGATACTTACCCATAGATCGGGGTGTTCCCTTCTCAAGAAGGAAGAGTTCGGGGCCCGCTGGGAGGAGCTCGGAGATCCTCGCTTGGAGGGAGCTCGGGGCGCTCCTCCCTTAGGGAGAATTTGGGGTAAGCTGGATCCTTCTTCTTGGCGAGTTGCCATGCCCACCGAGTTGTATCGCCGGGCTCTGACGAGTTCATTACGCCAAGTTATGGCGAGGCTACCACACTGAGTTGTCACTTATGCCAGGTTGTACCCACGTGTCCCCGTGCTACGAGGTTGGGCTAAAACACCCTCCATCAATTGCCCCCCACTCCCCGTGCTGGGGGTTCTAACCCAACGCGGGGAGTCTGCGGTGTGCTGGGTGGATTTGGCTCGGAGCTCCGTCCTTCTGGTCAGACAGCTTATTGGTCAGCCAATTCACTGTTCGGCTCAATCAAGGGCAACCCGGGTCGCATACAGTCTATGCGCGAACGTCATGCGATTTATGGACTCAACGGACGTCAAAAAACGCGCTAAAACGATTTCGCCTCAGGGGTCGCGTAGCCGATTTTCTTGAGAGCCGTCAAATCGCCTTGATCTTGACCATTGATGCCCAAGTACAGTGGCTATAAATAGTAGGGGTCCTGGTCATTTTTCCCTCGCCACAAGTTCTCAACATTCGTCTTGAGCTCGCATCTAAGGTCTCCAGCTCGGGTCAATTCTCCCCAGTTCGGTTGTTTTTCCTTAGTGAGTCTCCTTAGCTTTTCTTTCAGTTTCCTTTCCTTCCAGTTCGTTTTCATTTTCTCCATTATGTCTAGTTTCGATAGCCAACTAGATGAGCCTGAGGTGGGTACCTCGGCTCAGGGTGACCCCACCGAAGTCCAGTCTCACGAGGAGCGGGAGGCCTCAGGTAATCTGGCGTCCACCTCTCACCGAGGTCGGATGCCGGATAGGTTCGGTCCCTCCACTATGACCCTGGAGAGGCTCCGATACCTCATCCGACAAAACAATCTACTTAGGGAGTATACCTACAGTCTTCCTGCGGGTAACTTCCCATGGGAGCAAGGTCCTGACGAGATCGTGATCTTCTGGAAGCAGCTTATAGCCGGGCTCCGTCTTCCTTTCCACCCTCTTATCATAGAGGTCCTGAACCACTTCAACGTCACAATAGACCAACTTCACCCGAACTCCATTCGTAACGTGGTCGGGACCATATCCCTTTGCTTCAAGTACGTCCTTCCTTTGAACTTAGATATTTTTTGCTCGATCCTCTCAATAAAGAAGAGCACTTCAAGCATTCTCCCTGAGCACAAGCGAGCCTACTACCTGTCCCCTCACCTGGGTTTCAAGTTATTGCACAAGCTTCCTAGCAAAGTCCCGGCCTGGAAGCAGGACTACTTTGTTGTCCGGAACACCGCAGGTGGCCCTTCCCCACTCATTGGTGGGTGGCTATTCAAGACCCCGGTGTTATCTTGGACAAGAAGACAAGGGAGACGCTCCAATCATGGGCTGAGCTCGGGTTTAATTACAAGGATTATATCGCCGAGAGCAAGCTCATACAAGTCGGCTTGAGCCCGGGTAGGTCATCTTACCTAGAGTTAAAACATTTTCCCTTTGTGGTTTGTACCTTTGAGTTACTAACGTCGAGCTTTATTGCAGGACCCATGGAAGAAGAGAAGCTCAAGGGGGAAAGGCTCTTCAGCCATATGAAGGGGAGGAAGAAGCGAGCTGCCAAGAGAGCTCGCGTCGAGTCCCCGTAGGCTCCTACCTCTGAGCTGGAGCTCCCTGATGTTCCTCCGATCATTGACTTGGAGGAGATCTTACGACCTCAGGATCTTGAGACATCAGTAGAGCTTGCTCCAAAGGCAGCTACGAAGCCCGAGGTCGCCACCAAGGCCACTGATGCAGCCTTCGAAAGAGCATCCTGGTCCCTCAGTGCAGCCTTCGAAAGAGCAAGGGGGTTGTCTATGCCGAAGAGGTCTCCGTTTGGGCCGACCTCACTCCTGCTCAGCTTGGAGCCCGAGCTGCCACCCACACAATGGTGGTAAGTTACAAAGACTTCTCCCCCTATCCTCCCCCCTTTTTTATATCTCTTCGGTGCTAACCAATCCTCTCTAGTCAAGTGAACTCCACCGTGCATGCCTTGACCCTTCAGTCCAAAAGGCACCTGAAGCGGGCTCTAGCTACCGAGGACTCGGCTCGCACAACCCACACCGATTAGAGGGCAGCTCGCGACCAAATCTATCGGCTGGAGAGCGATGCTTCAGCTCAGAAGAATGTCATCGAGGCGCTGATGGCGGAGAAGGAGGAGCTGGCACGCGAGAGGGATGAGCTGAAGAACGAGGTGAATGCCCTCAAGGCAGGCAAGGGGGCTTTAGAGCTC